>JAGFNQ010010514.1:0-37699 GCA_024364735.1 Boesenbergia rotunda | reverse complement strand
GTAAGAAAGTTTTAAGTTTCAGTTTTCCTATTGCTCCTTTATTTAATTGCAGTATAGAGAAATGCTTAAGTACTCATTCACATGTGCATAGAACAAGGAAGCATGTTTAATACCTTAGTATCACGGAATCATGTTTAATCCCTAGAATGAATATTAGGTTACTAAGTAAGAAGACAAGTTTATACCTAGAGAGGTAGTAGTGATTTCTTGTTCCCTTATGCATTATTAGATGGCAAGAAGAGGCCGAGCTCCTAATGCAAGGAACGGAACCCCAGTTCAAGATAACAATGAGCCTGGCACAGAACAGCCAAACCTGATGGCAGTCATTGCTCAAATGCAAGCTCAGATTTCAGAGCAACAGAAGACCATCGCCACACTGATGGCAAATCAGCACCCAGTGCCCCCTACACCACCCACAGCAGGAGTGGGAACTCCAGTGGTGGCTGAAGTCCCACCAGTCACCCAGGAGACCCCTACCGTGAACCGAAGACAAGAAGCATACCTCGTCCAGTGGCAGAGGCTGAAACCCGAAAGCTTCTCAGGCACGACTGAGCCCTGGGATGCCCAGGCTTGGTTCAAGACTTTAGAGAGCACAATGGAGCTTCTTGACTGGCCAGAAGTCGAGAAGGTCAAATGTGCCTCCTTCTGCCTAACTGGAGATGCTCGTATGTGGTGGGAGCGGGTCAAGAGTAAGAGGATAGTCAACCAGATGAGCTGGACAGATTTCGAGCAAGAGTTCTATGAGGAGTTCTTCCACATGCGGGTTACCAACAAGCACTACGAGGACTTCATGGAGTTCAGACAAGGTAACCTACCAGTGGGAGAAGCAGTCGCGAAGTTCAACAGACTAGCTCGCCTCTGCCCAGAGCTAGTCAGCACAGAGAAGGAGCGAGTCAGACTGATGCTCCGCATGCTGAACCCTGAAATAGCACTCAACGTGAACAGCGGGACGCACCGACCCCAGACCAGCGAGGAGTTGGTCAGTAGTGCTCTAATCTCAGAGCACTATCTGAATAGCATCAAGGCACAGCAAACACAGCAGAAGCCAGTCCTGATTGAGAACAAGACAACAGGAGGCCAGAAGCCTCAGCCAAATAACCAGAACTGGAAGAACAAGAACCACAAAAGGAAGCAGTGGCCTGGCAGCCAAAAGGAAACCCAGAGAACAAGCAAGCTAGGTATCCACCTTGTCCTAAGTGTGGGAGGACCCATCCAGGAGCATGCCTTTTGGGTGTAACTGGATGCTACTCATGTGGACAAGAGGGACACAGATCCAGAGACTGCCCAAACAAGTTTAAGGTACTTCCTCAGCAGTCCGTACAGTATGGAGGCAAGCCTCAGTTACATTACATGCCTACTATACTGGAGGGACCTCAGATCAGTCAGGGAGGGTTGGAAGCAGCACCAGTTCCAACCAATGCCAGAGTCTTTTCCCTCACGAAGGAAGAAGCTGCCAGCGCCTCCACGGTCGTAACAGGTCAAATAGTTATTTTTCAGCATTTAGCTACTACACTGTTTGACACTGGGGCGACCCATTCTTTCGTATCAGTACCTTTTGCTAGTAAGTTACAGGTGCCTGCAGAGAGTTGGGAGTCCAGATTCCTGACAACTCTCCCTTCAGGGGAAATCATGGAATCCACCCAGCGGCTCCGGGCTGTGCCAATCAAGATTTCAGACCGAGAGCTATATGTCGATCTGATAGTCCTTGCGATGCAAGACTTCGACATCATACTGGGCATGGATTTCCTCAGTAAGTACAGCGCTTCAGTGGACTGCCGTAGAAGGAAGGTGGTTTTCAGCCCAGAAGGAGAACCACCATTCGAGTTTCAAGGAGCCCCAAAGAGGAAGACTCAGAAATTCCTCTCAGCCTTGGCAGCCCACCAGATGCTAGAGCAAGGGTGTGCTGGTTTTCTTGCACACATAGTGGACTCAGAAGCAAAGAAAGAACTCAAGCAGGAGGATGTACGGGTAGTCTGCGAATATCCAGAAGTGTTCCCAGAAGAACTACCTGGACTACCGCCCAACAGGGAGGTGGAATTTGAGATTGAGCTGGTGCCAGGTACCGGCCCGGTCTCAAAAGCCCCATATCGTATGTCTCCTGCAGAGCTGAAAGAATTACAAGAGCAACTCCAGGAGCTACTAGACAAGGGCTTCATCCGCCCGAGTCATTCACCCTGGGGAGCTCCTGTACTTTTCGTCAAGAAGAAGGATGGGTCTATGCGCCTGTGCATAGACTACAGAGCTCTGAACAAGGTAACCATCAAGAACAAGTACCCCCTTCCCAGAATAGATGATTTATTTGATCAACTCAAAGGGGCTACAGTGTTCTCGAAGATAGATCTGCGTTCTGGGTATCATCAGCTAAAGGTTAAAGAAAGTGACATCCCCAGGACGGCCTTCAGGACAAGATACGGCCACTACGAATTTGTAGTGATGCCTTTTGGAGTAACCAATGCTCCAGCAGTCTTCATGGAGCTGATGAACCACATCTTCAGGGAGTATCTCGATAAATTCGTCATTGTATTTATTGATGATATTCTCATATATTCACAGACTCCAGAGGACCATGCTACACACTTGAGGATAGTGCTGCAGATCCTTCAGCAGGAGAAGCTCTATGCAAAATTCTCAAAGTGTGAGTTTTGGCTAGATCATGTGACCTTCCTAGGTCACATTGTATCCAAAGAAGGCATTCAAGTTGATCCAGCCAAGATAGAAGCAGTCAGCAACTGGTGTAGACCCAAGAATGCCAGTGAAATCAGAAGCTTCTTAGGCCTGGCAGGATATTACAGAAAATTTGTGGAGGACTTTTCCAGAATAGCCTCTCCACTCACAGCCTTGACCAGAAAGAACAAGAAGTTTGAATGGTCAGATAAATGCGAGCACAGTTTTCTAGAGCTGAAGAAGAGACTGACCAGTGCTCCCATCCTGACTGTTCCAGAAAGTGACAAGGCCTTCGACATCTACAGTGATGCATCCAAGATGGGCCTTGGAGCTGTCCTCATGCAAGACGGTAAAGTAATAGCATATGCCTCCAGACAGCTCAAGGACTATGAGAAGAATTACCCTACCCACGACCTTGAGCTAGCAGCTGTGGTTTTTGCACTGAAGCTCTGGAGACACTACCTGTATGGAGTGCAGTGCAGAATCTTCACAGACCATCAGAGTTTGAAGTACTTCTTCACTCAGAAGGATCTGAATATGAGGCAGCGCAGGTGGCTAGAGTTGGTCAAAGATTATGACTGTGAAATCCTCTACCACCCAGGTAAAGCTAATAAAGTGGCAGATGCACTGAGCAGGAAATCCTGTGCAGCACTGATGTCCCTATCATCACTGTCTCCACCACTTCAGAAAGAAATAAAAGATTTTGGAGTCGAAGTTATGGTTGGGCAATTTTCTGCATTGACCCTAGAGTCAACCCTGCTTATAGATATGCAAGAAAAGCAAGATCAAGACCCAGAGATCCAGAAGATCAAGCAGGGGATCCAAGAGGCAGAAAATTCAGAGTTTCGAGTATCAGACAGTGGCATCCTCTACCTTGGAGACCGCCTTTGCGTCCCCAATGACGAGGAACTGAGAAAGAGCATCTTAGAAGAAGCCCACAGTACTCCTTATTCGATGCATCCAGGTTCCACCAAGATGTATCAAGATCTAAGGAAAAGATTCTGGTGGTCTGGACTCAAGCGAGATGTAGTTAAATATGTCAGCACCTGCCTGACATGCCAGAGAGTCAAGGCAGAGCACCAGAGACCAGGAGGAGTTCTACAGCCTCTTCCTATTCCAGAGTGGAAGTGGGAAGAAATATCCATGGACTTTATCACAGGTCTTCCAAGAACCACCCATGGACACGATGCAATTTGGGTGATAGTAGACAGATTGACCAAGTCTGCCCACTTTCTAGCCATCAAGGTGTCGCACTCAGTAGAGCATTTGGCGCAGCTATATGTGAAGGAAGTGATCAGGCTTCATGGAGTTCCGAAGTCTATCATTTCTGACAGAGACGGGCGGTTCATCTCCCATTTTTGGAGGTGTGTTCAGGACGCCCTAGGCACCAGACTTCAGTTCAGCACAGCTTTCCATCCCCAGACAGATGGACAAACAGAGAGAGTAAATCAGATTTTAGAAGACATGCTCAGGGCTTGTGCGTTGGACTTTAAAGGCAGTTGGTGCAATACCTGTGTTTAGCTGATTTGCCTACAACAATAGCTATCAGGCCACTATCAAAATGGCACCTTATGAAGCGTTATATGGCAGGAAATGCAGATCACCCATATGTTGGCAAGAAGCTGGTGAGAAGAAAGAGATGGAGTCAGGACTAGGCAGCCAGACTGAGCTTATAGATGAGACCACTCAGGCTATCCAGACGATCCGCCAGAGGATTGAGACTGCCCAGAGTAGACAGAAAAGTTATGCTGACACACGCCGTAGGCCACTGGAATTCCAAGTTGGAGATTCAGTATTCCTCAAGGTCGCTCCTATGAAGGGAGTGATGAGATTTGGCAAAAAGGGCAAGCTAAGTCCTCGCTACATAGGACCCTACAAGATCATAAAGAGGGTTGGTAAGGTAGCATATGAGTTGGACTTACCAGAGGATATGTCAGCTATCCACAGTACATTTCATGTCTCCATGCTAAAGAAGTGTATTCACGATCCTAGCCAAGTGATTCAGCCTCAGTCAGTACAGATCCAAGAAGATCTTAGCTATGAGAGCAGACCGACACAGATAGTGGACAAAGCAGTTAAAAGATTAAGAAATAAAGAAGTGCCACTAGTGAAGGTCATCTGGCAGAATCAAAAGCATGAGGAAGCTACTTGGGAACGTGAAGACAGCATGAGAGAAAAATATCCAGAATTATTCTAAGTTCGAGGACGAACTTTTCATAAGGTATGGGGGATTGTAACGCCCCAAAATTTCCATTTTAAGTTCTTAAAGTCCTTAGAACTATTTAAAAATGGTTTAGAAATATTCTAGATATTTTTAGGAATTTTTAGAATATTTTTATGGAATTTTCCGAGTCCGTTTAGTATTTTTACTAAAAGAAATAGAGTTTTCGGCAAAAAGTTGCCTGGACGAGTTTTGAACCCGAGACCTCCCATGGGATCAACGACTTAAGTTGGTCGGGTTAACCAGGCGCCCCAGCAGGGGTGTGCTGAAAGAAAATAGAGAGATATTAAGTTAAGTTATAAGTTGGACTTAAATAACCCTAAGTATAAATAGATAGTTAAAGAGAGAAATTTTATTTTCTCTCAACTAAACCCTTCCTCGCCCAAGCCCTCACGCCGACCCCTCTCTCCCCTCTCTTGTGCGCACGCCAACCACACCACCTCCTCTCCTCTTCTAAGGGGGCGCCGGCCAAGGAAGAACCAAGGGAGCGGAGCGTTTCGTTCGTCTCGACGAGAGGAACGCGTAGGCGCGAACGGTTCATCGAGATCTCAAGTTTCTCCCGAGCCCTAGACGTCAATTTTGGTTGTAAGTCCAAGATATCAATGTAAGTACTGCTCACCTGCAGTAAGAGGCGGTTTTCCCGCAAGATTTTCCCTCGAAAGTTTAGAAGAGATATTTCCTTTTGTTTAAGATTTTGCATGTGATCTTAGTTCATTATATGCTTGTATAAGTTAATTAAGTACCCTATATGAGGTTAGGGTCTAAGAAAAGTTATGAGAAAAGAAAAGAGAAGATAAAGATAAGAAAAGAAAAGGCCAAGGCCTTAAGAAATCCCCAAAAGTCAAGACTTAGGGATTTGGGCACACAAGGGGCTCGTTAAAATGCCAAGGCATTTAAAGATAAGAAGAAAGAAAGAAAAGCTATTTTATTTTCTAAGGCCAGTACCCGGCGTCCAAGGGCGTCGTTAAAGAAATCCAGGTGTCCAATTCCAAGGTCTTGGCCCTGGTAGACCAAGGTCTGCTCTATTAGGATTGGTGGCTCGCTACCCCAACCTTTTAGGGAACGCGCATAAGATGGTACTTACGTCTTAAGTGGATCCAAGTGAGATATTATTTTCAAGTATATGCTTTAGCAAAGTTTTCTAAAGTTTAAGAAGTTTTCTAAAAGTTAAAGAAAGATTTAAAGTTAAAGAATTGCTAAAGTTTCAAGTTAAGCCAAGAACAAGTAAGTTAAGACTTATTATGCTTGAGTATGCATGTCTTGAGTTATACATGTTGTTTAGTGTTTCTTTTAAGCATAAGAATATCTCATGTGATTTCACATTGTTTAAAAAGCATGTTTGCACATTTTCGAGATTTTGTGAGCTAGATAGTACTTACTAAGCTTTTTGCTTATTAGTTGCATTTCCTCTTGCTGCAGGTAAAGGTAAAGGCAAGCAATTCTGAAGGAAGGCGACAAGGCGGTGCTGAGTGACGTGTGTGTGGTGGCTGACCTTGGAGAGGTCCTTGGGACAAGATGAATAAAGACTCAAATACATTTGTTATAGAGTCTTAGTTTAAGTTAGATCATATAGCATTTATCCAAGTATTTGCGTTTTAGATATTTTGCATGTCTTAAAACCACAAGTAAAGATTCCATGTCATTTCATTTAGCATACATATCCTTATGATTGCATTGGATGAGCAGGAGTGTGAGTAGTTTTGAATATTGATACTTGATGAGCTATTTGATGCATGTGCCAAGATATTGTCAGTTTTCCTTTGAATCAAGTTTTATTGCTTAAATATGCTTAGAAAAGTTGCATACACATTCCACAATGCTTTAGAAATGTTTAGAACATGTGTTTTGGTGTTATGAATGCATAGGAGTGAAGTTTGGTACAAAACTCTAGTTTAAAGTTCATATAGATTTTCATAGCTCATTTACTTCCGCAAAAGTCCTAATTTCGAGTTTGTGAAGTTGTTTTGATTGGCTAAAATGTTTAGGAAACTAGCATAGAGTATAGAAATGGTGTTGTGTCTTTGTATGGCTTGAAACTATATGTTTGGTGGGTTTTGAAACAAGGCTTCGAATCTGAATTTCAGACTTTCAGGCGTGCCAGTCGACTGGTTCAGTATCAGTCGACTGACCTATCGAACAGTAGCTTCTGTTCGATGCATCAGTCGACTGCCAAGAGGCCAGTCGACTGGTGCCGCGCCCAGAAACTTTCTGTGGCCGATACCAGTCGACTGGTTAGATGGCAGTCGACTGGTACCATTGCAGTGAAGTTCTAGAGAAAGGAAGTATGCCATTGTATCATGCATGACTATTAGAGTTAGAATATCATCCCTAGATGAATTTAAAAGAAAAAAAAAGAAGTTCCACATTCTTAGTCGTGCATTAGAGTCAACAAGTAGATAAAGTAGCGGTCCGTCTAAGGTAGAGAAGGCGGGTCGCTACAGACTTGGTCAAACATTATCCCCGCGCCGAACTCGTTGCGGCTGATAAAACCTCTAACTAGGGCGCCCCGGACCTCCCAGGCGCCTGAATGAAAGCTTATTTCTGTTTCGAACTCGAAACAGCAAATACTGCTTTCAACTTGTGCGCCTGTATCATCTCGGTCGCCTAAATGAAAGCCTATTCTACCTTCTTCACGAAACAGCCACTTTTGCTCTTTGGGCCAGGCACCCCTATTGATGGGGGTGCCTGGAAGCTGTTGGGCGCCTGGCTTCAAGGCTTCCAGCCGCCTTTTGTGTCATTTCCCGGCTTTGTCTTCCATTCTTGGTACCTGCAAGATACACAAATACACAGCAAATATACACACAATATTAGCCTTAAGGACTTGGTTCTAACTTCAGATTTCCACCAAACCCTAGGTCGAACCGACGCAAGTTCCCACCCCCGAGAACACGCCTTTCACCTACTCCCTTCAGGAGACGGTTGTCACCCAGTCCTTCGGGTGGACTTTTGCTTAGCTTCCGATACTCTCGGATCTCGAGACGTCCGAACCTTGACCCGTCTCTACTTCTGTCCTTAGTCATCGCTCAGCTAAGTTGCTCAGTCCCTCGGACCAAGACTTCGTGCCCAAACCCTAAGTCCAGGACTTCGGTGCCCAACCCTCGGCCAGGTCTTCGTGCCCAATTCCTTGAACCAGGTCTTCGGTGCCCAACCTTCGGCCAGGTCTTCTTGCCCAGTCCTCGACCAGGACTTAGTGTCCAACTTCCGGTTAGGTCTTCGGTGCCCAGTCCTTTGCCAGGACTTAGTACCCAATCCATGATCAGGACTTAGTGCACAATTCTTCGAACCAGGACTTATTGCCCAGGTTTACTAGGACTTTGGTTCATTTTGTTACTCCTTTCTTAACTCCCCTTCCCTTGTTCAATGTATTACTGACTTAAGTATTTGTCAAACATTAAAACACTTAGAGGAGAGCATCACTGATGCAACTTACACCAACAATCTCCCCCCTTTTTGATGTTTGACAATATCTTAAGTTAGATTGGGTGAAAGGGCTAAATTTTAACTCCTGAGATCAAATGAAAAATGATCTAAGTTTTGAAAGTCCATTTTGATCCTCTAGGGAAAAATAGGAAAAATTTCTAACTTTCACTCTCCCCCCTTTTTGAAAGATATTTTGATTTTTTTGATCCTTTGGAAAGAGAAAAAAAAATTATTTCTAACTTAAGGCGCGCATCTCTCCCCCTTTGTTATACATCAAAAAAATCAAAAATACTTGCACCAACAATGGAAACATTTGGTTCTTTGTGAAAATCCTTAGTATATATTTTGAAAGCATAGCATAAAACTTAACTCGCACTTAAGCTTAAAAAAATGCAAGCACTTTAAAAGATGTTGAACTTTTTGAAAGATGCAAGTACTTTTTACAATATCTGTATCTTTGAAAAATACAAGTCACTTTGAAAAATGTGTAATTTTGAGAAATATATTGAATTTTTGAAATATGCAAGTACTTTTTGAAAAATTGATTGAACTTTTGAAGTATGTAAGTACTTTTAAAAAAAAGGTTGAGCCTTTTTGAAAATTATAAGTACTGTTTAAAAAAATATTAGCATTTGTGAATAGCATAAAAAATATTAGAATTTTTGAAAAACATAAGTAGTTAGAAAATTATTAGAATTTTTGAAAAGTATAAGTACTTTTTGAAAAATATTATGCATATTTAAAAAACATAAGTACTTTTTGAAAAATATTATCTTGAAAACATAATATTTTACTTGACTTAGTTTCTTTTCCAGTCTGACACAATCCTAGGAAACCTTGTTGACTACAAGGACAATTTCCTAAGTGTCCTGGAATATCTCCAACTCAAGTAAACATTATTTCCAAAAAAACTGTTTTGAAAATGATAGAGATTGAAAAAATTAAGGAAACAGTACTTTGAAGAAAAATTATATTTTCAAACATGACTTAATAATGCAGCGCATGAAAGTATATTAAATAATACTTTGTAATCTGACCTCCCCCTCAACTTGACCCAGTCCGAGGAAGCTTGTTGATCACAATTACTCTTCCTCTAAGTCCTCAAGGTTTAGTTCAGACCACAAGAATTATTTAATAATTCACAACAAATAATTGCCAAAAAAAACTTGTCAGAAAATCTTCATTTGATTTAGACTCCCCCTAAATTTGACACATCCTAGGAGTCCTTGTAGATCATGAAGTGGATCTTCCTCTGTATCTTTAGGGTTTATCAAAATCAAATGAACGATAATTTTTAGGTAGATAACTTTTGAAACCACAATTTCGAAAGAAGATAATTTTTAAAGTATAAGCTTTTTCGAAAACATATGTGATAGAAATTAAGACGCAGTTTTCGAAAAATATTTTTAAATATTAAAAAGAATAAAACACTCCCCCTGCATCCAACACCATTTGACTCTCTCTAAGTGCCTTAAGAAACTTTAGTGTTGACCTAAGAGGCTTGTGTCTAATTGTGTGAGTCAAACAATTTTTGAAAAGATATAATTTTGAAAAATATATAATATGTATACCAATCAGACAAGAATGAATTCCATAAAAACATTATTATGTTGAAGCACTATTTTAAAAATATATTTTTAGAAAAATATCCTAACAATTTTGAGAAACAATTTTAAAAAATATTTTTCAATTTATTAGTCATTAACATCTCACCCATTCTAGATATCTCAATACAGCAATCATGGTTGCCTTATGGGTGCATTGTGAGATGCTTGAATTATTTTCTTTAATTTATTATTAAATCTAAGATTTAATTGAAACTTGTGTTAGATTCAAATCTAACAATAGTAAAGTGAATTTGATTTTCAGTAATTGACTTCTAGGTCTTGGCGAGGCACAAGGCCTTCTTTGACCGTAGTTTTATTGGATCATCAACCCTTTCCTTGAAAAAGTCTTTTATAGAAAATTCATCTTCAAGTTACTCCTTGACAGATTTTGGTCTAACTAGTTTAGGTTTTGGATTGGTAGCTTCGACTAGTTCCACCAAACTAAACAGACCAAGTAGAATATACTTGACCTTATTAGAAGGGCTTCCCTAACGTACTATCATCTCACCTCTGCCTAATACTAGGTTGTTCAAGTTTCAACTATTCTTTTTCCTATAACCGTTCTAAATCATGCATAAAATTTAAATATGAATGACATGTCAATAAAAGAAAATAGCATATGCATGGCATGGCAGTTATGCATGAGTCAAACAATTCAAATCATTTTATTTAAGTTTCTAATACTATATCAAAATATCCGATTTGATACATGTCGTGTGACCCCGCGAATATGTCAACCCACTTTAGCATATTTAGTTTTATTAATTTAATTGTTGCGGTTTAGGTACGATTTATTTTAGTTCGAGTTTAAGTTATTTCAGAATTAGTTGGAATTACGTTGATTAAAGGATTAATTGAATTAATTTGAATTATTAAGATTTAATTGAATTAATTAAGATTTAATTGAATAAATTTGAATTAATTTGAATTTGAGTTAATTAAGATTTAATTTGAATTAATTAAGATTTAATTGAATAAATTTTAATTAATTTGAATTTGAGTTAATTAAGATTTAATTTGAATTAATTAAGAATTAATTTGAATTAATTAAGATTTCATTGATTAAATTTGAATTAATTTGAATTTGAGTTAATTAAGATTTAATTTGAATTAATTAAGATTTAATTGAATTAATTAAGATTTAATTGAATTAATTTGAATTTGAGTTAATTAAGATTTAATTTGAATTAATTAAGAATTAAGATTTAATTTGAATTTGAATTAATTAAGGTTAAATTAATTCAGGATTAATTTAAGTTAATTAATGATTAATTTAAGTTGATCAAAGAAAATTAAATAAAGGATTAATTTCGAATTAATTAACATTTAAATTAATAAATTAAGGATTAAAGTTAAGAAATAATTGATCTTAAACCTAGAGGATTAAATTAAGGCTTAAAAATTAATTAAAATTTACTCAAAGTTTTTAAGGTTTATCTTTACTTAATTTTCAAAAGTTGTGGGTTTAATTTCATAATTTTCATTATTTTGAAAATTTCTGACTCATCCACTATTTCTTCCTTATTTATCTTTTCAAGTTTTTCTAATAATTCTAATTTATTTGAATCTTTGTGATTTTTATTAACTATGACCTTGATCTCAGAAAATTCGTTCTCTTCCTCATCGTCAAGATTATATCCTTCGATATCCTCAACATAGGTGGAATAATTTGGGCCACTAGTTAATTTTTTAGCATTATCCATGAGAATAATTAATTTATTATCTAAAGAGACTTTATCTCCACCATTCTCAGAATTATCCTCATTATCCTCAGAATTATTTTTCGGCTTAATCTCAGAATTATCATTAGAATTATCCTCAAGAATTTTATTATTAGTTTCAGGATTATCCTTTGGAATATTTTTAAGATTTTCAAATTCGAATTCAGAATTATCCTTAAGGTTTTCGAATTTGAATTCAGAGTTATCCTTAAGGTTTTCAAAATTAATTTCTAGATTATCGAAATTAAAATTGTCAGAATTTTCAGTATTAATTTCAGTAATTTTATCAGGTCTATTTTCAGAGTTAAAATCAGTATTATCTCTAGGAAATTCAGAATTAATTTTACAGATTAATTTATTGATATTGATAATTAAAGAGTTAATTTTTGATAGTTTATTACTGTCTACATTATCTAGTTGATCATGCAAGACATTAATTTGCCTATTTACACAATTTAATTTTTCAGAAAAATTATCTAAATAATTTACATAAGAAAGTGCAGGAAATTTAAAAATTTTCGGAACATAAATTTTACGTACCTTTGCCGGACACTTATTTTTGTAGTGTCCGTATTTCTCGCATTTGAAGCATCTGATGTGGTCCTTGTTCCTCCGGACTTCGGGCGCTGGTGCCTCCTTTGCCGCCGGTGAGGAACGATTCTTACGAGTAGGGCACTGACTTTTATAGTGCCCTCTCTCCCTGCACGTGAAGCATATAATATAGAATTTAAAATTTGACATTTAAAAATAATTATACCTGATTCACCCCTGTGCTCCCCCTCAACTCCTGGCGTCTTTGCTCCGTCGGCGGTTAGTCCGGTGAAGAGCGGACTGGCTCTGATACCACTAGTAGGACCGGTGCCGTCGATAGAGGGGGGGTGAATATCGACCGTAAATCTTTCTCGCGGAAATCGTAAACTTTTCGAATCTTCGTTCTAGACTCAGAGCGTTAGTGCAGGGGAAAATAAACAGAACGAAGAAAACACAACACAGCTGACACGCGAGATTTATTTACTTGATTCTCGACCCCCCTGGGTCAGTACGTCCAAGGCCTATGTACTCGGCGTGAGTCCACTATTGGTCTCCTTTCTGGAATTTCCGAAGGCAGAGAGAACCCGTCTTACAGTGCAGAAGTTACAATGAAAAAGATATGAAATTAAGTGCAGAATAATAAAAAGCAAACCAAACAATTAAGGTCGAAGCCTCGGCCGATCTGGACCTCCGAAGTGTCGCGCACTTCCTCTTGGAGCCTCCCGGTCGCAGAACCTCATCTTTAGCGCTTTGTCATCAGTCAGAATTCTCAGAATCGCTCCAGAAGATTGTGTTTGAAGTTGAGGGGGTCGCAACCCCTTTTATAGGCTTCATTCGGGCGCCTGTGATGATGGGGGCGCCCCTATGGACTTGGTCAAACTTCATCCCCGCGTCGAACTCGTCGCAGCTGATAAAACCTCTGACCAGGGAGCCCCGCACCTCCTAGGCGCCTGAATGAAAGCTTATTTCTGTTTCGAACTCGAAACAGCAAATACAACTTTCAACTTGGGCGCCTGTTTCATCCCGGGCGCCTGAATGGAAGCCTATTCTGCCTTCTTCACGAAACATTCACTTTTGCTCTTTGGGCCAGGCGCCCCTATTGATGGTGGCGCCTGGAAGCTGTTGGGCGCCTGGCTTCAAGGCTTCCAGCCGCCTTTTGTGTGATTTCCCTGCTTTGTCTTCCATTCTTGGTACCTGCAAGATACACAAATACAAAGCAAATATACACACAATATTAGCCTTAAGGACTTGGTTCTGACTACGGATTCCCACGAAACCCTAGGTCGAACCGACGCAAGTTCCCACCCCCAAGAACACGCCTTTCACCTACTCCCTTCAGGAGACGGTTGCCACCCAGTCCTTCGGGTGGACTTTTGCTTAGCTTCTGATACTCTCGGATCTCGAGACATCCAAACCCTGACGCGTCTCTACTTCTATCCTTAGTCATCGCTCAGCTAAGTTGCTCAGTCCCTCGGACCAAGACTTCGTGCCCAAACCCTAAGTCCATGACTTCGGTGCCCAACCCTCGGCCAAGTCTTCGTGCCCAATTCCTCGAACCAGGTCTTCGGTGCGCAACCCTCGGCCAGGTCTTCTTGCACAGTCCTCGACCAGGACATAGTGCCCTACTTCCGATCAGGTCTTCGGTGCCTAGCCCTTTGTCAGGACTTAGTGCTCAATCCATGATCAGGACTTAGTGCCCAATTCTTCGAACCAGGACTTATTGCCTAGGTTTACTAGGACTTTGGTTCATTTTGTTACTGCTTTCTTAACTCCCCTTCCCTTGTTCAAAGTATTACTGACTTAAGTATTTGTCAAACATTAAAACACTTAGAGGAGGACATCATTGATGCAACTTGCACCAACAAGGTCAAGCATTGAAATGTCAAATACGATAACTGTCTAAAACCCCGATGCTTATCAAAATGAAGAAGCCATAATGAACTCCGTTGATTCAGAAATACAATCAGCATCACAATTACTTATAGATGATAATGTCTCTTCTGAGGAAATTGATGATGGTGAGATATCTAGAAGTGAGGAGGTTGATATATCAACGGAGTCAAGCGATGAAAACTTGCATATTAATTTAGTTCCATCGGAATAAGATCAGTTGTTTGTATTGAATATTATTAGTTGTTTGTATTTCATCTTCGTTGATACTAGTTGTTTGTATTTCATCTTCGTTGATACTAGTTGTTTGTATTTCATCTTGGTTGATACTAGTTATATGTAATGTATCTTCATTGGATTAACTATTACGAATGTGTATATCTAATATTATGAGTTTGATTTTTATAGTCATGTAGTCAGGGCAGAGACCACGTGGTGACCGGATTATATTGAGAGTAGTGGGTGACTGGTAAGTAAATATGTAATTCTTATATATTTCAGGTCAAATTTTGCTAATATATGTCATTTTTGCTACAGCTTTGTCCCAGATGGTCATCAGGTCTTAGCATATATTACAAAAAAATTCAAAGAAAGATTGTCCTCGACTGCTATGACATGGGGTCATATCGATCATGAATTGAAGACTTTGTATTATGGTGAATTCTTAGTAAGTAGTTTAGATATATATTTAATTTAATGTTAAAACTAACATGATACTAACCATATTTTTTTTACAAAAAAGATATATTTGGGAGGAGAATGTAGAGGAGGAATTTAAAAAAAAACTGGAATACTAGGACATGGTATACAAGTGGAGAAAGAAGGCAAATAGGCCTTCAGAGGTCCCTAAGATAGTTTGGGCAGCATGGAGAGCAATCTGGGATACCCAGCATTGGAAAGATAATGTTGTGATTGCTCGAGCAAATCGCAACTCCGAGCATGCTGGCCCCAACACCAGATCCACAAAGCACACTGCTGGATCTCGTTCCATTGTCCAGCATGTCACTAACTTAGTAAGTTTTTATTTAGGTTATTATAAACATTCAGTATGTTTTTTTAGATATATTTAAACATTATATTTTGTGTGTACAGACTGCTGAGTTACAGAGACCTCCCACTAGTTGGGAGGTATACAGCAAGACCCACAAGAAAAAAGATGGGTCATTTGTCAATCGACACTCCTTAGCAATCAATGTAAGTATATTAATTATAGTCTATTTGTTTTGACATTTTATAGAGATTAATTTAATTCTTATTTCTTAGGAAGCAATGATCACTAGAGTTGCAGAGGCAGAGGCGTCTCAGCTTGCTGCAGAGGGGGAGGATTCACAGTCTTTCCACCGACCAGGTGAATGATATTTATTATGATGTCGTTGGTGGAAGGAGGAAGACCACCCTATACGGCCTAGGATCTCAGGCAAAAATCACATATGATCAAATGAGAGCTTCAGGGGTTATAGGACGTCCAAGATCCTCCTCCTCTTCCTCTAGTGAAGTTCGTCAATTACGAGAGGAGAATGACGCTCTGCGGACTCGACTCACGATAATGGAGACAACGTGGGCCGAGAGGGACGCAATGAGGGATGCAGAGTTGAGGGATTTGCGGGCCCGCCAGGCACACACTGAGGCGTTAGTACATCACATGCATGCTTTTGCAATGACCCTATCGCCTATGACATAGATGCTCGCCCCTTCTCGTTTTGAGTCTCAGGAGACGCAGGATCCTGAGGATACCCCAGATGAGTAGAGACATTTTTGTGGTATGTTATATTTTTGTCTACATTTTACAAAATCAAATTATTAGACTATCTGGTTTGTTATTATATGCATCAGTGATTTTTTCTTATTTATTTATTTTCGTTTACAGATTGTATATTATCAGAGTTGAATTCAGACATTGGTTGAGTTGAAAGGTATGCATATTGGATATTTTACATATCATTCAATGTTATTTGCATTTTTTATATCAGTTACGATAACTAGTTATGTTTTCACTAATATTGTTTTATCATTGTACATAACTTTTATTTATATAGTTTCTCTTCTATTATGCAGGAATATTGTTCCTTTTGATCCAGTATTGACTCTGTGTTCATGTATATATCGTTTCTCTACTAGACTATCATTTTTCATGTATATATTGACTCTGTGTTCATTTGGATATGAATATGATATGTTTGGACTTGGACTTTGTATATATGTATTTGATACATATGTTTGGTTTGTGTTTGGATATGAATACTATTGTTTTGTATGTATTTTATTTAGATATTTGTTGTAGTGTGATTTGAATATTCTTGTATATATTGAATGTAAATATGGGAAGGGGAAAAGCAAAATAAACCTGCTAGAAATTTTCAGGAATAGCGACGGATATTTTCTAAATCCGTCTCTAATAGCGACGGATATTTGACTTTCTGTCGCTAATTACGATAAAATAGTAACGGATAATTGACTAGTCCGTTGCTATTAGTGACGGGCATTTGACTTTCCGTCGCTAATTGGTCCCGTACACGTCACCACCTGCATCTATTAATTTGCGACGGGGGGTATGTATCCATCGCTATTAGAGACGGATTTGATGTATCCGTCGCTACCCCTGACCTACGACGGTGAGATAATCGACGGCGATCGCTGTCGCTATTCCGTCGTTATTAGTATTTAGCGACGGAATAGCGACGGAATATGTCCATTGCTAATCACTGAATTTTTTGTTGTGACTTGAAGACCTGATCCTGAGGCTCCGAATAGAGAAGGATAATCGAAAGTTATCTGACTCTAGAGGAACAAAGTACGCCATCGACGAGATGTCCAACATGGTTGATTCAAACGCCAAGAAGCCGAAGCAATTCAAGAAGAAGGCTCAAGGCCAAAAATTCAAGGGCTCGTGCTACAACTGCTGAAAGCCAGGACACCTGTTCAAAGATTGTAGACGTCCAAAGAAACCAACCAATAGTCAGAAGGACATTGCAAACCATGTCGCAACTTCTGATGACAAGCTCCCCGATTTATCAGAACTGGATCTCACTGCAGTCATGTTTGAAGCCAACACGGTGGTGGACAACCTGAAGCAGTATTGGATCGATACTGGAGCAACACGTCACATGTGTTCGGATAAGACGATGTTCTCCTAGTATACTCCGATAAGTGGAAGAAAGCTCTATATGGGCAATTCCACTACATCGCGATTGTTAGACTCGAAAAAGTTGTCCTGAAGATGACATCTGGGAAGGACTTAACACTCATTGATGTGCTCTACGTTCCCGACATCAGGAAGAACCTAGTTTCTTGTTTGGCACTTGTTAAGGTCAGCTTTAGACTAGTATTCCAGTTAAACAACTTTGTACTTACGAAGAATGGTATCTTCGTAGGTAAGGGATATTTAGAACAGAGTTTGTTCAAAATAGTTGTAATGACTGTACTCCGTGAATTTATTGGTAATAAAATAAAAGCTTCTAGCTACGTTGTTGACTGTACCAAACGTTAATGTTGATGAAACTCACAAATATGAAGTGTGTGTGGAAGCTAAGATGACGAGACTACCATTTCATTCAGTCGAAAGGTCAACGACTCCTCTAGAATTGATACATAGTAATCTATGTGACTTAAAATTCATGCAAACTAGAGAAGGTAAAAAATATTTTATTACTTAAAGGTTCTGTTTTAATGGTTCGTTATATCTTTCTTTTAAAAAGTAAAGATGAAACCTTAGAGACTTTCAGAACCTATAAAACAGAAGTTGAGAATCAACTTAATAAACAAATTAAAATAATTCGTAACGATAGAGTGGAGAATATAGTGCACCGTTTGATGAGTTTTGTTCAGAATCTGACATTATTCATTAGACAACGACGTCATACTTACCTCAATCAAATGGTGTTGTCGAACGTAAAAATCGGACACTAAAGGAAATGATGAATGTCTTGTTGATAAATTCAAGCTTCCCCCAGAACTTGCAGGGGGGAAGCTATATTATCGACAAATTACATTCTCAATAAAATCCCTCACAAGAAAAATGATAAAACGTCATACAAACTATGGAAAAGCTGAGTGTTATCGTACAAATACTTGAAAGTGTGGGGGTGCTTGGCAAAGGTCGAAGTACCCAAGCCAAAGCAAGTAAAGATTGGACCTAAAACGTTCGATGCGATATTTGTTGGGCATGCCCATAACAGTAGTGCATATCGTTTCATAGTTCACAAGTGAGACATTCCTGATATTCATGTGGGAACAACCATAAAATCTCGGAATGCAACATTCTTTGAAAACGTATTCCCAAATAAGAAGGGAATCATTCAAAGTGATTACAATGAAAGTTCTAACGAACAAGACGTTTCAGAACTTAGTTGTCGTAAAAGGACTATTGACGATCAAAGCACAGAGCCATGTTAAAGTAAATGGGCTAAAGTTTAGAAATCGTTTGGGCATGACATCATGACTTTTATGTCGGAAATGGGACCAAGAACATTAAGTGAAGCTCTCTCTAGTCCTGACACCCCATTATGCCAAGAGGTTGTCAATAATGAAATTGAGTCCATCATGAATAATTATACGTGGGAATTAGTGGACCTTCCTACTGGTACTAAACTATTAGATTATAAGTGGATACTAAAATGCAATTATAAAGCTGATGGATTGATTGACAAATATATGGCTAGACTTATAGCCAAAGGGTTCAAGCAAAAGAAGGCCTCGACTACTTCGATACCTACTCACCTGTGACAAGGATTACGTCCATACTAGTGATGATAGTCATCGCAGCATTGTAAGACCATGAAATACATCAAATGGATATTAAGACTGCGTTCTTAAATGATGAGTTGGAAGAAAAAATTTACATGGAACAACCTGAGGGGTTCATAGATCCAGGAAAAGAGGAAAAGGTGTGTCGACTTATTAAGTCGTTACACGAACTTAAACAAGTGCCTAAACAATGGCACGAAAAATTTAACAAAATAATGTTGTCAAATGAATTCAAAATAAATGAATGTGACAAATGCATTTATGTCAAAACTATACCTGAAGGTCATGTAATCGTGTGTTTATACAAAGATGACATGCTTATAATGGGTAGTAATCTTGAGATAATCATGAGTACAAAGAGAATGTTGACCAATAATTTCGACATGAAAAATATGGGTTGGCATATGTTATATTGGGAATTAAAATTCTCGTGACATCTAATAGGATAGTTCAGACACAATCCCACTATATAGAATCGATATTGAAAAAGTTCAATGCGTACAATCTCTCTACAGTGAGAACACCTATGGATCTAAGTCATCACTTAGCGGAAAACCATGGTGAGCCCATATCGCAATTGGAATATTCTCGGATAATAGACAGTTTAATGTATCTCATAAACTGCACACGTCGGCCTGTGCGGTCAACAAGCTGAGTCGTTTTACGAGTAATCCAAACGACACACATTGTAAAGCACTGATGCGCGTTATTAGATATTTGAAATATACTATGAACTACAGATCACATTATGGAAGATATCCTGCTGTCTTAGAGAGATACTGTGATGCAAATTAGATATCAAATGCAAAAGACTCCAAATCCACTAGTGGATATATATTCACGATTGGTGGGGGAGCAGTATCTTGGAAATCCACTAAGCAAACGTCCATTGCTCGGTCAACTATGGAATCCGAGTTTATAGCACTAGACAAAGCAGCTGAGGAAGCTGAATGGTTGCGGAACTTTTTAGAAGATAATTCGAGCTAGACAAAATCTGTTCCTGCCATACTTATACACTGTGATAGTCAATCAGCGATTGGAAGAGCACAGAGTAGTATGTATAATGGTAAGTCACGACATATACGTCATAGACACAATACCATTAGGCAGTTGATCTTGAATGGAGTGATTGCAATCGAATATGTTAAGTCCAAAGATAATTTAGCAGATCCTCTTACGAAGGGGCTAAATTGAGATCAAGTATACTACTCATCAAGAGGAATGGGATTAAAAATCTACAACTAAAACGACTGTAGCAGTATCCCAACCTTGTTGACTGGAGATCCTAAGATCTTAGTTCAATGGGACAACGAAATTACAGAAGTTGTGTTACAGCACACGAGATATATTATTTCTATCCCTGTCCTAGGATGAATATGTGTTGTCCTACCACTGTAGTGAGGTTAAGCTTATGCTTTTAATGACTTCTATACCTTTATAAGGTGGAGTATGGTGGGATATTCTTGATAGAAGCGTCGTCTATATGAGTGTGAAGACAAACTGCTTCAATGAAATACTCATGAATCCAAGATGGTGTCTATGGCCAAAACAAAACCAACCATGAGAATCAAAACTAGGTGAGATAAGTCCCTGTATGGGTACTATTATCTTAGTATACAAAACAGCTGAGCAGTTCAAGACATTACATTCACTGCGCAGCCTATTATGCTCGGTAACATTTCACTACGGAAGATTCAAAGCCACAAGGTACCTCTCCTGATGCATTGACTTATCGATTGAACTCTTGTAAAGTGTCAGCATGCATACATGCATTAATTTCCATTCATGTAGGAGATTGTTGGATATTTGCTGCTTAAAATAATTAAGACCAAATACGGATTTGCAAAAGAAAATCGAGGTGTCATCAATTGATGAAAGTCAGAATTGACTTCAAAAACCAAATCTATGTTTCGCGTAGATGAATTTAGACTATTAATTTGCTCAAAATTGATTACTGGTGAGTGAGAAATTAATTGTTTAAAGTTAGTCTAAAATTTACATAAAAGGAAGTAGAAGGAGATTAGTCCCATATCTGAAATTTCCGAATGGATTTACTTCCTTATATGTGTTCCTATGTTAATGGAATTAAAAGAAACATAGGTGGTCTCTTCTCACAAGCGAGTAAGTGCTCGCACCTGCGAGCACGCAACCCGCAACGCACGCACGTGCACACATGTGCAATGGGCACTTTGTTGGCGCACTTTGCACTTCGCATCATCGCGAGGAGCTTAACTTTATGCTCTAGGTGACATGGCACTCGGGTGATGTGTCGGTGATGTGGTAGTGTCTATGTGGCGCTCGGGTGACGTGGCATGTGATGTGGCAGTGCTTGTGTGGCAATCAAATAGGAGGAGAGAAATGACTGGACTGCTGACTGAGCAAAAAAATGGCAACCCTTTGGATCGAAGATGGATGCTGGATCACAAGTGAGGCGATCTGGAGCGTTGATCGTGAAGAGTCACGATCTGACCGTTGATGAAGAGAGACTTGATCTGAACTGTCAGATCAAATCTGGCGGCTAAGATCAAAGGGAAATCTAAAAGGTTACAACCATTCAGATTTGATGAATGAGATCAAAGGGCTATCTGAAGGGTTACAACCCTTCAGATTGAACGACCTAGATTAATCTTAAACCAAAGGTTACACCCACTCACCAAAGGGCACCTCACTTCATCCCTTGTATAAATAGAGTCCTCTAGATGATGGATTCATTCATTCAATCAATCATCAAAGTCATTAGCATTCATCCCATCATATGCATCCAGAGTCCGAAAAGCTTACGAGAAGGTTCGCTAGTCTCGAAATTTATAATGATGCTATTTCGAGACATCGTCGTTGTATCTTGGGAAACGAATTGTTGCTATTCGTGAGTACCTGTAGCGGAGCAATATTGTTTATGGAGATAGTGTCTAAAACTAGCCTCGACGAATTTTTGATCCGTTTGCATCCTCCCGACAGTTTACCCAGATGACGCCGACAAACATTTCAAACATAAAATATATTAATTAAAAATAAGCATTTAATTTAAATATAAAAAATTATTGAAAATTTTAAAATAAAATATTTTAAAAAATGAATCGCAGTTAGATTTAAAATATATATAACAGCTGCATTTTGATATTTACAATACCAACATATAAGATCAAAGAGCAAAAAATACTGAATCGATGTTATAAGATCAGAGAGCAAGAGAATGGAAGATAGAGGAGAACAAAGAAGACATAGTGGACTATCGCTAAGACTAGATGGTGGAGTAGGAATCTGAGATTTTAAATCATGCATGTAAAATCAACATCTTGTGCATGTATTCTCTTGAATTTTCTCCTTTTATTTTTTGCCTCATATATAGATGGGGTTGAGTATGTCAGGATTGACATGGATTACAGGAAAGCTACCTGTCAAGGTCCACTGAACCCGACTGTCAATGTCAGACTCCCGAGATCACCTCGAGAAAGCAAATTCCTGGGACCCTTCCTGGCTAGACATGCCCGAGACCATTCTAAGCTGGAGACTCCCGAGACCATCTCGGGAAGACAAGTCCCTGAGATCACCTTGGGAGGACTGATGCCCGAGACCACCTCGGGAGGACATGTCCCCGAGATCACCTCGGGAAGTCAGACGCCCGGGACCCTCCCGGGCCAAAAGACCCCGAGATCAACTCGGGAGAGTGGAGCCCGAAGATCATCTTATCCGATAGCCTAACCTCAAGTAACCATCTCCTTTTTACCGAAAACAGGTTCCTCGGATAATTATTACTGATAATTATCGGATAATTATTGGTCATAAGATACGGTCATTAAAGTCTTAATTATCGCAACGGTCTGGATTCAATTACTGTAGTGGTCGTCATGAAGATTATCCAGTAACCGATAATTGAGGGGATGTGGAGGAGAATATAGGGACACGTGTGATTATTGCCTCAGGTATAAATAGTGCTTCGACACTCAGGTAAAGGGACTTCTGCTCTTTTCGAGTTCTGACACGCCTTTATTGGTTTCCTCACCTTCTTTTTCAACTCGTTTTTCTGATTAGAACGTCGGAGTGGGCTCTACTGGAAAACCTTCCGGTGTGTTCCTATTAATGCTCGTGTTACTCTCGCAGAGCGCGATCACCTTCTTCCTCTTCGCCGTCTACGAGGGTTTTGCCTGGGTGACTCGCCGTCAGCGTCGATTCCTTCCGAAACATATATAATGAATACTTGATGCCAGATAGGATATCAATTATCCTATGAGTAATCAAGAAGGAAAGATAGAGGAGAAAAAAATAGAGGACTCTTTCTAAGAACGTAAGAAAGAAGAGAAAGCATTGTTCTCTGAGTTTCATCATAATAAGCAAGTTTACTATGAATAGGAGATAATCCTAACATCTAAACAGGACTCTTATTTATACCACAACTAGGACCCTAATAAAAGAAAAAAAATTATAATTAAAAGATCTAAATTCCAATCTTATAAAAAAAGGAAATAGATCTTTACCCGTAAAAAAAAAAGTATATAATTCAACAATCTTAACTCCAAACAAGACGCGAATCAAGATAAATTCTCTCCTACAAATATCAAAAATATCAAAATTATCTTAAATACCTAAAAGATAAAAATTATCAAAAATAACTAAAATGCTCCCAAAAGGATTAAAATGGCAGAATCATGGTCTGAAAAACTGGCGGTTACAGTACTGTCACCAATATCAAATATAATTTTTTGAATTCTGGACGTATAGTTATCGACAGAACCTGATTTCAAATCTCGAATCAAAACTTATGCTTTTTTTAAGTCTAAAGATCATATTAAACTGTTGGATATCTTGGATATCTATAGTGAATGGAAAGGGAGGTGGTGGGATTTTTAGTCCCACATTGGAACTTTTCATTCATATCTATTGTGAAAGAAAAAGAGGTGGTGGGACTTTAGTCCCACATTGAAACTTTCCATTTGAATGGAAAGTGAGGAAGAGAATAAAAGGACTCCCTTGTGAGTGGAGCTTTAGTCCCACATTGGGAGTTTTAAGGTAAAATGTTTGGTTTATATTGTATCACAAGCATGGTAGTTGTGAACAAATGCTAGGGGAGAGGCTCTCTCTCACGCGTGGGTGCGCAGGGGGGGTGCAAGGGCCCGGATTTATACTGAACCAAGTGAACTCGTGTGTGTGTACGACCCGCGCACGTCGAATGTCCGACCGGTCGGGGCAAAATTTGTCCAAGCAGATGAACCAATGTTTTGCCAAACTGATTTTTGCTCAAATGTAACTGATGCATTAATTTTTATTAATGTGAGATCGGTAACCCCCAGACGTTGGGATCTGGTCGGGTAAATGGCAGTAAATGACGATTAATTCATCATTATTCGCTGCGGGGGTCTGAGACTATATAAAGGGGCTGACCGAGAGCAAAAGACAGATACACAGAGAAATTCTCCTCCGCTCCGCTCCACCTCGTTCCCGACCTCCGCTCCGCTGATAGCAGTCGGGTACCTCCTCAGTTCGCCACGAGCAACGAGTGCTCCGTTGTGCCCGTGGTTCGGCTGTTGTATCCTGAGAGATAGACGTCCGTCTGAGCCTCAAAGCACCGCCGGAGGAGGACGAATCTGTTTCAAGGAAACTGCGCTTCGCAGGCCTCAGCGCTTTCCTGGACGGTCGGGAGACATCCGACCAATACTCGGGAGATCCCAGTCGGGAAACTCCACTCGGGAATTCCAGTTCGGGAATTCCACTCGGCGACTCGGGACCTCACTCGGCCGCTCGGTCTTCCACTCGGGAGCTCACTCAGTCGTTCGGTCTTCCACTCGGGAGCTCACTCTGCCACTCGGCAGTACCGCTCGGGAGCTCACTCGGCCGCTCGGTCTTCCACTCGGGAGCTCACTCTGCCTTCCGCTCGGGAGCGCACTCGGCCACTCGAGAAATCTGCTCGGGATCTCACTCGGCAGCTTCGGATTTCCGCTCGGGAGACTGCAGATCGAAGAAGAAGCAGCTCGGGCCACTCAACAGAGATAAGTTGAAATTATTTTTAGTAATTTCAATTTTGTAAAATCTCGGAAATATCCTCCAACAATCTTGAAACAGACTCGTTCTGTTGAGATGGCCACGGAACGTGTTGAGGTGAAACAGACTCATCACCAGGCCCCCTCCGCCCCGATCGGGAATGTCCCGATCAACCATAGGGAAAAGCCAGAAAAGTTCACTGGGCTGAACTTCAAGAGGTGGCAGCAGAAGATGCTCTTCTACTTGACCACGCTCAACCTGGCTCGGTTCCTGACCGAGGACCCTCCCATACAAGCTGAGGCTGCTGAGGTAGAGGCATGGACTCATTCTGAGTACCTATGCCGAAACTACATCCTCAACTGCCTGGCCGACTCGCTGTATGCTGTGTACAGCACGAAGAGCACGGCCAAAGAGCTATGGGAGTCCCTGGACAAGAAATACAAGTCGGAGGATGCTGGGGCCAAAAAGTTCATCGTGGGCTGATTCTTGGACTACAAGATGGTTGACTCTAAGACTGTGATCAGCCAAGTCCAGGAGCTTCAGGTGATCCTACATGAGATCCACTCAGAAGGTATGGTTCTGAGTGAAACCTTCCAAGTAGCAGCCATCATTGAGAAGCTGCCCCCCGGCTGGAAGGATTTCAAGAACTACCTGAAGCATAAACGGAAGGAGATGAACGTGGAGGAACTTGTTGTGAGACTTCGCATCGAAGAAGACAACAAGGGTTCAGAGAGAAAGATGTTCTCACAGGCTACTGTGAAAGCCACCGTGGTCGAGCACGGACAAAGCTCGAAACGGAAGAATTCTAAATCTTCCAAGCTGGGACCCAAAGGAGGCATCGCCAAGAAGTTCTCTGGGAAGTGCTACAACTGTGGCAAAGTGGGTCACAAGTCTTCGGAATGCAAGAAACCGAAGAAAAAACAGGAGGCCAACCTGAACGAGGGACCAGAAATGGAAGACCTCTGCGCCGTGGTCTCCGAGTTGAACCTGGTGGGTTCAAACCCGCGGCAATGGTGGATCGATACTGGAGCCACCAGACATGTATGCTGCAATAAGGAGCTGCTCCACAATTTTGAAGAAATTAGTGGAGAGAAGTTGTTTATGGGGAACTCGGCAACCTCGGACATTGTGGGCCAAGGGAAGGTGGTGCTGAAGATGACCTCGGGCAAGGACCTGACTCTCACCAATGTGCTGTATGTTCCGGAGATTCGAAAGAATCTAGTGTCCGAATCACTCTTAAGCAAGCATGGCTTTCACATTGTGTTTGAGTCCGACATAGTTGTTCTGTCGAAGAAGGGAATGTTTGTAGGAAAGGGCTATGTATCTGATGGGTTGTTTAAGCTCAGTGTAATGGCCATTAGGCCTAAGATAAATAAAATTGAAAGCTCTTTCACTTATATGCTTGAGTCTTCGTGTTTATGGCATGGTAGACTAGGACATGTGAATTACGATGTGATTCGTAGACTGATGAACATGCAAAGCATACCGACATTCCACCTTGACCCGACACACAAGTGTGAGACTTCTGTTGAAGCGAAGTTGACAAGGTCATCCTTTCAACACGTTGAAAGAAGCACCGAACCACTCGGCCTAATTCACACCGACGTATGTGCCCTTAAAGGCACACCGACACGTGGTGGGAATAAGTACTTCATCACGTTTGTAGATGATAACACAAAATATTGTTATGTGTATCTTCTCAAAAGCAAGGATGAAGCTATAGAGAAATTCGTTCTCTATAAGAATAAGGTTGAAAACCAACTTAATAAGAAAATTAAGGTGGTTCGAAGTGACCGAGGTGGTGAATACGTATCACCATTCGCTGAGTTGTGTGCTGAACATGGGATCAGACACGAAACAACAACTCCTTATACCCCTCAGCAGAATGGGATTGTTGAGCGAAAGAATTGAACTCTTAAGGAGATGATGAATGCTCTTCTATTGAGTTCTGGACTGCCAGACTCCATGTGGGGGGAAGCTGTGTTAACAGCTAATTACCTTTTAAATAAGGTCCCTCGAAAGAAAATAGATAAGAGCCCTTATGAGTTATGGAATGGAAGACAACCATCCTACAAATACTTGCAAGTGTGGGGGTGTCTTGCCAAAGTTTTGGTGCCTGATCCGAAAAGGGTTAAGATATGACCAAAAACTATTGACTGCATATTTATTGGATATGCACATAACAGCAGTGCATATCGATTTTGTGTGTATGAGTCACAAATATCGGATATACACAAGAACTCAATAATAGAATCGAGAAATGCCTCATTCTTCGAGCATGTGTTTCCATATAAGACCCGAGAGGATGCTAGCTCCTCAAAACGGGTAGAGGAAATACAAGAGGAAGAAGAAGAGGATGATGAACCAGTGGAGGCTGCGCCTCGGCGGAGTAAGAGAGCTCGGGTGGAAAAATCTTTTGGATCAGATTTTATCACTTTCATACTGGAAGGTGACCCCCAAAGCTACTCAGAAGCTGTGAACTCTTCGGAGGGACCTCACTGGAAAGAGGCAATTGCATCTGAGATAGAATCTATCTTGCAAAATCACACTTGGGAACTGGTGGACCTTCCTCCGGGGAGCAAACCATTAGGTTGCAAGTGGATCTTCAAGAAGAAGAAAAAATCAGATGGCACAATTGACAAGTATAAGGCCAGGTTGGTAATTAAAGGTTACCGACAGAGAGAAGGTCTTGATTACTTTGATACGTATTCTCCTGTGTCGAGAATAATTTCCATCAGAGTGCTGTTGGCTATTACTGCTCTATGGAACCTGGAAATACATCAGATGGATGTAAAGACGGCCTTTGTAAATGGAGATTTAGAAGAAGAAATCTATATGGAGCAACCGGAGGGGTTTTCTGTGCCAGGATAGAATAACCAGGTTTGCAAATTGGTGAAGTCTTTATATGGCTTGAAGCAAGCTCCAAAGCAGTGGCATGAGAAATTTGATAATGCCATGCGAGGAGGTGGATTCAAAATCAATGAATGTGATAAATGTGTCTACTCAAAAGCTACAGAAGATGACTTTGTCATCTTGTGCTTATATGTAGATGACATACTTATCATTGGGAGTAATGATAAGATAATCAAATCCACGAAAGACATGTTGAACTCAAGATTTGACATGAAAGACATGGGCCTAGCTGATGTGATTCTAGGAATCAAGATTCTTAGAACAGCTGAAGGACTTGTTCTTAGTCAGTCCCACTACGTGGACAAAATTCTTGAGAAATTCACCAATGGTGATACTGCATTGGCACGAACGCCGATAGATACGAGCCAACATCTATCGAAAAACCGATGCAAAAGTATCTCTCAGGTAGAGTACGCTCGGGTGATTGGAAGTCTGATGTACTTGATGAATTGTACACGACCAGACTTGGCCTACGCAGTAAGCAAACTGAGTAGATATACGAGTAATCCCGGTGTTGAGCACTGGAAAGGGATAACAAGAGTACTGAGGTACTTGAGATATACTCGTGGAAATGGACTGCACTATATGAGATATCCTGCTGTTATCGAAGGATACAGCGATGCAAGTTGGATATCTGACATAAAAGACTCGAAGTCTACGAGTGGTTATGTGTTCACTCTGGGAAGTGCAGTCATTTCATGGAAATCTTCTAAGCAAACCGTAATAACCAGATCCACGATGGAGTCTGAGTTTGTAGCTCTTGACAAATGTGGTGAAGAGGCTGAATGGCTACGGCAATTCTTAGAAGATGTACCGAGATCGCCTAAACCCGTACCGGCAATCTGCATACATTGTGCAATTGGCCGGGCACAAAACCATCTGTATAATGGTAAGTCTAAACATATACGTCGAAGGCACAATACCATTCAACAACTACTCTCAACTGGAGTTATCACTGTTGACTATGTGAAGTCAAAGGATAACTTAGCGGATCCGCTAACCAAAGGGTTAAATCGAGAGTTAGTTGCAAGCTCATCAAGGAGGATGGGTTTGATGCCGATAGAAAATGTTGGTGCAAAGGAAACCCAACCTATGCAGACTGGAGATCCCAAGAACTAGGTTCAAAGGGATAACCTAATTGCACTGACTAAAGTGTTCACTGTGAGGGAACGACTCGTTGAAACAGTGAAGGATGAAGGTTAAGCATACGGCTTTTAATGATTCAATAGAGTTATAGGGAAAACTCTTAAGAGATCACCTATGTGAGAAAGAAGTGGGGCCGCTTCGAAGAGAATTGGAGGCACAATTCTTAGAACTTCTCGCAGAATCAGGCGTATTCATGGCCAAGAAAGAACACACTCATGAGAACTGAGGTGTATTAGGGAGAGTCCTGGGTGAGATGTGTCAATGCTTACATAAACGGCAGTACAGTTCAAGGACATCATGTCTACTGTCAGCCAGGAAGCAAACAGATCTTCACAAGGAAAGGTTCAAAGGGTGAAACCTACCTATCCTATACACGACTCAACTGCTGAATGCTATCACCATGTTTCCATTCATGTGGGGGATTGTTGGATATCTTGGATATCTATAGTGAATGGAAAGGGAGGTGGTGGGATTTTTAGTCCCACATTGGAACTTTTCATTCATATCTATTGTGAATGGAAAAAGAGGTGGTGGGACTTTAGTCCCACATTGAAACTTTCCATTTGAATGGAAAGTGAGGAAGAGAATAAAAGGACTCCCTTGTGAGTGGGGCTTTAGTCCCACATTGGGAGTTTTAAGGTAAAATATTTGGTTTATATTGTATCACAAGCATGGTAGTTGTGAACAAATGCTAGGGGAGAGGCTCTCTCTCACGCGTGGGTGCGCAGGGGGGGTGCAAGGGCCCGGATTTGTACTGAACCAAGTGAACTCGTGTGCGTGCACGACCCACGCACGTCGAATGTCCGACCGATCGGGGCAAAATTTATCCAAGCAGATGAACCAATGTTTTGCCAAACTGATTTTTGCTCAAATATAACTGATGCATTAATTTTTATTAATGTGAGATCGGTAACCCCCAGACGTTGGGATCTGGTCGGGTAAATGGCAGTAAATGACGATTAATTCGTCATTATTCGCTACAGGGGTCTGAGCCTATATAAAGGGGTTAACCGAGAGCAAAAGACAGATACACAGAGAAATTCTCCTCCGCTCCGCTCCACCTCGTTCCCGACCTCCGCTCCGCTGATAGCAGTCGGGTACCTCCTCAGTTCGCCACGAGCAACGAGTGCTCCGTTGTGCCCGTGGTTCGGCTGTTGTATCCTGAGAGATAGACGTCCGTCTGAGCATCGAAGCACCGCTGGAGGAGGATGAATCTGTTTCAAGGAAACTACGCTTCGCAGGCCTCAGCGCTTTCCTGGACGGTCGGGAGACGTCCGACCACTACTCGGGAGATCCCAGTCGGGAAACTCCAATCGGGAATTCCAGTTCGGGAATTCCACTCGGCGACTCGGGACCTCACTCGGCCGCTCGGTCTTCCACTCGGGAGCTCACTCGGCAGTACCGCTCGGGAGCTCACTCGGCCTCTCGGTCTTCCACTCGGGAGCTCACTCGGCCACTCGGCAGTACCGCTCGGGAGCTCACTCGGCCGCTCGGTCTTCCACTCGGGAGCTCACTCTGCCTCCGCTCGGGAGCTCACTCGGCCACTCGGGAAATCTGCTCGGGATCTCACTCGGCAGCTTCGGATTTCTGCTCGGGAGATTGCAGATCGAAGAAGAAGCAGCTCGGGCCACTCAACAGAGATAAGTTAAAATTATTTTTAGTAATTTCAATTTTGTAAAATTTCGGAAATATCCTCCAACATAAACTTCAACCTGCATCGAACCTGCATCAATACTTTAGAGACAAATACAACTAAGAAGAAGGATCAAATATAATGAATTGCTATTCATCCCTCTAGCGACTTCAGCCATCCCAATATATACAAAATATTATGTTTGAAACATTTTAAAGAAAAAATAGTTTTTTCTGATTAAAATATGTGAAAAATTATTTTCCTTTATTTGGTGTGAAGTGGAAAAATAAATTTTTTACTTGAATGGATATTCTGAATATCCCAGCTCGAATAAGGTTTGGGTACCTATTTATCACGGCGAATTAGATTTTGTATCGATTATGGATGCATTTGTGAGTATCTAAAGAGATTCAGACATTATCTATGAATACTCAGATTAAAATATATAATAAATATTAAATTATACTGGTTAGATTATATATATTTATTAGTCTTTAGGGTATTTAGTCTTTTGTCTTTTTCTGTGTTAGGATTTATGATTTCTTAACCTAATTATAATTATATAAGACTTTGTACTTTATTGTTCTAATATACTCTTTTGGATTTATCAAGATGATCAGATTTTTTTTTCTTTCTTAATTTTTACATGGTATCAGAGCATTCATCTTCATGGTTTTGATAGTTTGATTAAAGAACTGTTAATCACATCCACAACTTTCGTGGATCAAAATTTTTTGTGCATTCGGACAATTCTTGATGGCTCCGACTCATAATCAAAATAGATCGATTTTGAAGGTTCTAGAGATGAATGTATCTATTGGAAAAACAAAGGGCACTAGAAGTCTCAATGTTTATTATTGTTGAACAAAGATAAACCACCAGAGCAACAATATCCATAGCCTTCATGGAAGCCTGATTCGTATATATTTGAGCAGTTTCAATAGTTCGTTACTTCACAACCCTCTGTTATGTCAGCTCTCTCATATATGTTTGTTATCATCTGGTATTTCAAGTATATATTCATCTTTATGGGTTTTAGATTCTAATGTCTCTCATCATATGCCACCTAATTTATTATCTTTTATTTCTTTGTCTCCTAGTTCATCTATACATATTATAACGGCTGATGGTACTCCTATGCCATTAGTAGGTGTTGGTTCTATTATTACATCTGGTTTATCTCTTACTAATATTTATTATATTCCGACTCTTACTTTAAATTTTATTCTTGTTAGTCAATTAAGTGAGTCTGGATACCTAATCTCTTTTTCTTCATCCGATTGATATGATCAAAACCCACAATCTCAAAGGATGATTGAGACAGGACGTAAGCAAGAATGATTCTATGTTTTGGATCAACTCTAAGTACCAAAGGTTATAATTTGGAGTTTGTATTTATCATCTTGTCGTTTGAATCTTTCATCCTCTGATTTTTACTTGTGGCATTCTCGTTTAAGGCATATTTCAGCGTTTCGTTTACACTTTTTAACTTCGATAGGAGTATTAGGACTTTTAAAAAGTTTTGATATTTCTGATTGTAGTGGTTGTAAACTGATCAAATTTTCATTCATACACTTTTATAAAAGCTTTTCTCTTTCCTCTACTTCATTTGATCATATCCATTCTAATGTATGAGGACCCTCTCCTATTTCTACAAAAGAGGGGTCAAGGTATTATGTTTCATTTATCGATGATTTCACTTGTTACTCTTAGATTTATCTTATGAAATACAAGTTTGATTATCTTATCATTTTCAATAACTTTAGAGCTCTTGTGAAAACTCAATATTCTGGTGTCATAGAGAGCTTTCGTTATGATCTGGGGGATGAATACACTTCAAATGATTTTTTACATTTACTTGCTTCTGATGGTACTATTCATCAAGCCTCGTGTACAGATACTCCTGAACAAAATAGTGTGGTTAAACGGAAAGATAGACAACGGTTTTTTGAAAAACCGTTGTCTTTTTTTATTTAACAACGGGTTTTTCCAAAACTGTTGTTGTTGAAACTTTTTTTGCGGAAAAAGACAACGGTTGTTAAAAAACCGTTGTCTTATGTATGTCAAAGACAACGATTTTTTAAAAACCGATGTATATTGGGTTGGTTACAACAACAGTTTTTAAATAACCGTTGTCTATTGGTGTTGCTTAAGTGGTAATACACAACAGCGAGCGAGCGCGAAAATGAAAATGCGAAAATGAAAACGCCCGCTTTAGTTGTTCTCTTCTATCGCCGCGCGACCTCCCCTTAGTTCATTCTCTGCATTCGCCGCAGTCGCCGAACCCTAACACACCTCAACCATCTTTTCCTTCTTCTCGTTCTTCTTCTCCTTCCTCTTCGCCGCGAGTGACAACGCCGAACCCTAACACACCTCAAACTTCCTTGCCATCTTTTCCTTTTTCTCGTTCTTCTTCTTCTTCCTCTTTACCGCACACAAACAAGACACCTCAAACTTCTCCTCGCGCGAACGAGGACGGCGTGTCCATGGTTGCGCTGGTGTTGATGAACCAGGATAAGGTCCTGATGGAGAGCTGGTACGAGATCCACATCAAAGCAGAAGTTTGTCTTTTTTTGAATAACTTTTTGGATTTATATAACTATTTATTTTTCTACCGAAAGTAAAATTGTTTTGATATTCTTAATTTTCGAGTTTGGAATTGTGGGGGTTTGAGATTTGTGAGTATGGCGATGCAATCGGCAATGGCAGGTGAGGGTGTGCGGGAGCACGGCGTATGTGGCGCAGACGTCATGGATCCAGAACGGCACCATCCAAGACAACATCCTGTTCGGAGCGCCGATGGCCGGGAAGAGGTACGAGGAGGTCATCTGCGTCTGCTGCCTCCAGAAGGACCTCGAGATGATGGAGTTCCGCGACCAGACCGAGATCGATGAACGAGGCATCAACCTCAGCGGTGGCCAGAAGCAGCGCATCCAGCTCGCCCGAGCTGTTTACCAGGACACCGACGTCTACCTCCTCGACGACGTCTTCAGCGCTGTCGATGCACAAACCGGCTCAGAGATCTTCAAGGTGCCTCCTTTCTTCCTCATCGATTCATCATGTCACTTGCGTCGGCTCACAAGGTGTTTGCTGTTTTGCCTAAATGGTGGGGCTGTTGCAGGAATGTGTCAGGGGCATCCTCAAATCCAACACTATTGTGCTCGTGACCCACCAAGTGGATTTCTTGCATAACGTTGATATCATTCTGGTACTTTTTTTTAATCAAATCTGCTCCTTTCTGCAGAATGTCCAGTGGGCATCTTGATGATTCCTTTTGTTTTCTCCAGCCATAATACTGCTAAAATCCTGATTTCATTCTTAGTTCTCTCTGACTAAACTGACAGTAAGTGTGATTCACAGGCTCTGTTCTACATAGATGATAAATTTGATAGGACAGTAGATGGCTGGGAACTCATAACTTGTGCTTTGGTAGCATCTTAACATTTGATTAGGTGATCTCTTTTCTAAAAAGTAGCTGTTAAGAAAGATTTTTAATCATAATTTTTTAATGCAACAATTTCTGCTTTAGAATATGACAATGTTGTTCATGTCTGTCTCATCCTATATATAACAGGTGAACTACTGTTACCTTTTAAAAAAATTAATCTTTGAAGTGTAAATTCACATTGATATGCTTATGAGGCATGAAAATTGCATGTGGAGTGCTATCACTGTTGTAGAATACTTTTCATGGTAGGAGCATTATTTTCACAGAACACTTTTTTTCTGGAAAGTTGCTAACTTATTCAGGAAAATCTTCATTATTTCTGTGTTCAGTAATGTGGAGCTGGTTATCCTCACAGTGAAGTTAGTTTAAATAAAGACATTGATGATTATTAAAAAAATATTAATAGTTTGGGTATCTCAAATTATTTACAATCTAGCAGGTGAATAAGCACTGTTTAATTATGCTACTATGTCATTGGCTAATAGCAATTTTTTTGGTTTATGAAAAAGATCTAGCACTGACTGCATTATGGAATTCCATTTCAAATCAAAATGATTGGCAAATTGAGTGCAATCTATTATATTGTGCAACTCTACTATTATATTTTGTTATCATTTGTATCACTTGTACTTTTTCCTATCTGCTTGAAGTTTTTCAAGGATGACAGTAAAACCTGCATTTTTAGGATCTTCCCATTTGAGATGATAAACACAACCTGAGTACCCAACTTAAACACATAAAACATATGGGTATCTGCAGAATCCTACAATTTTAAGAAAATTTGAATCTGATTGAAAACCCGATTACCAGTATTATTGGGTACTTTCAATTCAATTTAAATTGGTTGGCTACCTTGGATACCCAACTATCAGCTTCCCAAATGCTCATCGACATCCTATTTTCTTGTAGCTATATCTATTTTTTCACATTGGTTGTCTTTGAGTCTCTTCTTCTTTCCATTTTTTTTATCTTCAATTGAGATGCAATTAATTTGTTTAGTAAGTTTCCATTGATTTGAGTTGCAGAGAATGGCTTCTGATTTCCTTTATAACTATATCTTCCTTGCGGTTGGAAGAGTTGGTTCAAGTACCGATTTGATTGTTCAAAGAGTGGAATTTGTACTTGATTCGGACAAAAGAAGCTACCTAATGGATCTTCTTCATGCCCAAAGAGATACCGGCGCCCATGGAAAAGTAAGACTCGACCTACATTTCAATTTAATTTTTTTTATTTTGCTTAAATTGTTGAATTACTCTAAACTTTTCTGTCATTGCTACTAGTTGTGAGTATATTTACCAACTAACATTTTCCATTCTGCAGCATGCTCTAACATTGGTTTTTGTGGAGACAAAAAGAGGAGTTGATTCATTAGAACACTAGTTGTGCGGGAATGGATTTCCAGCAACCACAATTCATGGAGATAGAACTCAGCAGGTAGTTAAATCCACCTCTTGAATAATTTAGTATTGTTATGAAATAGATAATCTTTTGTTGATTTCTTCTTTTCCTGCAATTTTTAAAATCAATTCTTGGTTTTTTTTTGTGGGTGTGAAGAGTTCATTGATACAAGTAAAATACAAATTATGTAAATTGTATTAGATGAAATGAATCCAATGAAGTTCCTTAGAATTTTATTTGCCATATAAACATGATGGTTAATGATTGTGTTTTGTTAAGATGGATATGGAAGAATCCAAAGCACAAGTCACTCTCCTGCTCTATTCAAATGGTTAAAAGAGGTAATAATAAAGTTATTACAAGCTTTGTGCACGATAGTTATTCAATTAAATACTAAGATCTTGCTTATACTTTTTGACACTTGTTGGATTTTTCATTCGTGTGTTTAGCTTCATATCACATATATAATATCTATTTACTTTATTATTTAACCGCATGCAATTGCTTAATATATAAATATTTTATCACTTGTTTTCGTAGGTAAACTCATCTTTCTGATGTAAAGGCACCCTGTGAAGCAGAAGCTCAATGTGCAGCTCTTTGCAAAAGTGACAAAGTAAAATGATGCATTGTAACATATTCCATTTTATTTTTTTAACTTTAATATCCTAAACATATTTGTTTCTTATTAATCTCTAGGTGTATGCGGTTGCCTCAGAAGACATGGATTCTTTAACTTTTGGGGCGCTGAGGTTTCTCCGTCACTTAATGGATCCTAGTTCCAAAAAAATCCCTATGATGGAATTTGAAGTTTCAAAGGTATATTTATTCTGCTTATTGCTAATTGAAGTACTGTATTTATCTCATCCTTACTTTCAGGTTCTTGAAGAACTAGAACTCACTATGGATCAATTCATTGATTTGTGCGTTTTCTCTGAATGTGATTATTGTGATAGCATTAAGGGTGAACTCGCTTATCAGATGTTGCACACTCAACAAGTTTAACATACAAGTCTAGCATTAAAGGTGAATAGGGTTGAGTGTTCACTCTTAGGGTGCGTTTGGTTCAAGTTATCATACATGACCTTGGTTATGTGATTACCTGGTAATCACATAACCAAGGTTATGGGGAATGAAATATAACCTAATGTTGTTTGGTTAAATTTAGATGATCAAAGAAAATCTTGTTTGTTTGGAGGTAATAGTATATAATCTAATGTAATATTTTACCATATTGCCCATTAGTTTAAAATTAAGGATTATGATAATATATGTTTATTTATACTAAAAATTAAAAAGTAAGGTAATATTTTGTATTAAATTTATTTAGTTTATCCTAATTATAATTTATTTAACTTAATAAAATTTTAAATAAAATACTAAATTTTTTTAAAAAATTATTTATCGCCCGACCGCCACCGATCGTTCGCCGGCAGACGGTCACCGGTCACCGGCCGGCGACGGCCGACGGCCGCCGACCGGTAGCAGTCGCCGGTCGCTAGCCGGTCGCCGGTCGCCGCGGCCGATCGCCGGCCGGTCGCCGGCCGTCGATCGCCGGCCGGTCCCGGGTCGCCGCCGGTCGCCAGTCGCCGGCTAGTCGCCGGCCGATCGCCAGTCGCCAGTTAGTCGCCGGCCGGTCGCCGGCCGGTCGCCGGCCGTCGCCGGCCGGTCGCCGGTCGCCGGCCGGTTGCCAGCCGGTCGTCGGTCGCCGGTCGTCGGCCGACGGCGGTCGTCGGTCGCCGGCCGGCGGTCGTCGGTCGCCGGCGGCGGTCGTCGGTCGCCGGCCGCGGTCGTCGGTCGCCGGCCGGCGGTCGTCGGTCGCCGGCCGGCGGTCGTCGGTCGCCGGCCGGCGGTCGTCGGTCGCCGGCCGGCGGTCGCGGGTCGCCGGTCGCCGGTCGCCGGCCGGCGGTCGCCGGTCGCCGGCCGGCGGTCGCCGGTCGCCGGCCGCGGTCGCCGGTCGCCGGCCGGCGGTCGCCGTCGCCGGCCGGCGGTCGCCGGTCGCCGGCCGGCGGTCGCCGGTCGCCGGCCGGCGGTCGCCGGTCGCCGGCGGCGGTCGCCGGTCGCCGGCCGCCGGCCGCCGGTCGCCGGCCGCCGGCCGGCGGTCGCCGGCCGCCGGCCGGCGGTCGCCGGCCGCCGGCCGGCGGTCGCCGGCCGCCGGCCGGCCGGTCGCCGGTCGCCGGCCGGCGGTCGCCGGTCGCCGGCCGGCGGTCGCGGTCGCGGCCGGCGGTCGCCGGTCGCCGGCCGGCGGTCGCCGGTCGCCGGCCGGCGGTCGCCGGTCGCCGGCCGGCGGTCGCCGGTCGCCGGCCGGCGGTCGCCGGTCGCCGGCCGGCGGTCGCCGGTCGCCGGCCGGCGGTCGCCGGTCGCCGGCCGGCGGTCGCCGGTCGCCGG
>JAGFNQ010010513.1:0-11987 GCA_024364735.1 Boesenbergia rotunda | reverse complement strand
AGGCCGGTCACCTCAGGTTCGTCTGCTACCTAATCCAATATTTTCTAATATTTTTTTTGCTTTAGCATAAGATGAAATGAACTAATAGCTAATATATTTATCATTTTAAGATCTGGGAATCAAAATCTGATAAAATCAATGTATTCATCCTCCCCACATGCAAGCCATCGCATCCGGACTAGTAGTCCCGTGATTTACGTTCTCCATATTGACCCTAAAATGGATTAACAGGGACACTATTTTTAAGGAAGTAAATTGAAAGTTGCAAGTAACCATTCTAAAGGAGCTGAGATTCGAACTCTTGTCCATTCTAACAATATTTGTCCTGTAATAATCAACTCAACTAGGGATGGCAATTTTCCCCGCGGATTTGGATATCCGCGGGGAAAATTCGAAATGGGGCGGGTTTGGGGAGGTATTATCGGGTTTGGATTTGGGTTCGGAGATTTTTAAAAATCTCCGAAATAAATATTAATAATTGAAAACACTAAAATATTAATAATAAAATATCGCTCAGTACTGAGCTATCTCCATCCCCGAACCCGCCCCGATATCTTTATTTAATAATAAAATATTAATAATTATTAAAATAATTTAATAATGTTAATATTAAAGATGTGTGAAAACCCTAATCAGTATCGCTCAGTACTAGTCACTCGCCGCCTCCCACAAGTTGGAAATCCTATTGTTTTTACAACCATGCTTGGGAAATCCTTTTTTTTTATCTTGGAAAAAATGGATATTTCAAGTGGGGATGGGGACGGGGATGGAGATTTGTTGGATCGAGAGATGCGATAGAGGGGGGGGGGTGAATGTCGCAAATCGTTCGGATTAAAAAAAAGAGTAAGTGCGCGGCGGAAATAGAGACAAAGCAACACAACGCTAACAAGGTCGTTTTACTTGGTTCGGAGCTTGGGTCGACTCCTACTCCAAGGCCCACGGTCGTTGACCGTTTACTTTGGGCAATTCTATAATGCGTAGAATGAATACAGAAGAGAAATACAGTTTGCAATAAGAAAGATTACACTTCTGTATTTACCAACTCCCGGGTTAGGCTCGAGTTTCGGTGCAGCGGGAGGTCGACGACGCTTCGGACTTGAGTCGGGAAGTTCCTGGAGCAGAGCGCGGTCGTCGGAGCGTTTGGATGCGTTGAATGAAAGCAGTAGAGCGTGGAAGCGTCGCAGAAATTGATTCTCTGAAGAAGGAGGTCGAGGGCCCTTTATATAGGGCCTGGGGGCGCCCTGGTCGACGGGGGCGCCCCCCCACGTGGCAGCAGAACCGGTTGTAGCTCGGTCGCCGTCTGATCCCCTTATCCTCGGGATCCGGTTTGACCGGGGCGCCCGGAGGGCTCGGGGAGCCCAGATTGACCGGTCAAAGCCTCATCTCCTCGGCTTCGCAGGGATGCGCTTCGGCAGCTGGCAGTGGGGGCGCCCGCGACACGCGAAGCGCCCGCGACAAGCGGGGCGAAGCGCGTTGAGGTTCTTACAGACTTGGGTTGACCTTGGGGGCGCCCGGATCGTCCGGGGCGCCCTGCTCAGCTTCTGCCTCACTCCTTTGAGGCTCTCTGAGCTGCAGATACTCAGTCCTTCGATCCTGCATCCAGGGTTAGTCCAAATAACAATCATATTATTATTTTATACAGCCTTAGCTGTCTTGGTTCTGACTTTGGTCTCCAAAATGGAGCCCTAGGTCGAACCGACGCCTAATGTTCCCTCAAGGGGAACGCGTCCTCACCTACTCCTATCGGGAGAGTTTACCTGGTGCCAACCGGATCCTCCAGTTGGACTTTTGCCCGGCAGTCCTTCGCCAGGTCTTGAGTACCACGCAGCCCTTCGCTTGGTGCCTAGCAGCCCTTCGCTAGGTCTTTTCTTCTGGCAGCCCTTTGCCAGTGCCTAGCATTCCTTCGCTAGGGTTTGTCCATTCTGGCAGTCCTTCGCCAGAGCCTAGCAGTCCTTCGCTAGGGCTTTTCCTGTACACTCAAGAAACTTGTTAGACAACAACTAACCCTTAACTTTTGAACCCTTTTGCCAACACTACACCAATACAGGTATTTTGCGACGGTTCATTATGTGATTTGCGACGGTTCAAACTGCCGCTATTAACCATTTGCGACGGTTCTGAAACTGCCGCTATCCGTAGTGTCACCAGCCATTTTGTGACGATTTTGAGCAACCGCTGGTACAACCGCCGCGAATTATTTTGCGACGGTTTGGGTGGCAGTTAAACCACCGCAAATCACATGACTAAAAAGTCACGCTAAAAGTTTAACAACGGTTTGGAAACCACCGCTACATGATGAATGATGATAATAACGGCGGTTTCAAACCGCCGCAAATGGTGAATGGTGATAATTAATAGCGGCGGTTTTGATGGTGATTGAACCGCCGCAAAAAAATTTATAACAATTTCAACCACCACAAAATTTATTAGTATGAAATTACTAAAATTATTACGACGATTTATGAAACCGTCGTTATTAGTTAACATTGTGCTCAACCAATTTGTATGCAATTTGAAATTGTCACAACTAATTTAATTCAAAAGGTATTAAAAACAAACCAATACATCAAATGCAAGTTTATCTTGCTAATGTCTAAGCAAATACAAATCCTTAACATAAAAAAATCTTATCAACAGTAGACTTGTAATCTAAAGAAAAAAAGACTAAAGGTTAGAAGATGATGATAGTCCTTCATTTTGGGGTTCATGACTAGCCTCGAAAGAACGCCTTGCTTCTAATGGTGAGCCTATGTCTGTTGCCTGAAATTAAATAAAACGTCAATATTAGAAGTTTAATCATGTAAAAAATGTTATAAAAATACAGATGTTATATGAGACAGAACTTAATTGCAAGAAAAGACATTGCTATCAATCCATCAAATTATAGATTAGACATAAGAAAACAGAAACATATTAATGTACTTGAAAGAAAAACATTAGCAGTAATAATTAGCATAGGATAATGTTCCGGTTCCGGGCGCCAGAACACGTGAACCGGCGGTTAACCGCCGGTTCCAACGGCACTGAACCGGCGGTTAACCGCCGGTTCAGTGCCGTTTGAGTTTTTTTTTTTGTTTTTTTTTGTTTTTTTTTGGACGGATGAGATCATTTGACCGTTTTTTGATCAATGGCAAGGATTTAGTGACCGTTATGATCCGAACTCTATAAATAGGGAGCTCATTTCATCATTTTCACTCACAAAACTTCTCTTCTCTCAATCTCTCATTCTCAACTCTCTAACTCTCAACTTCTCTTCACGTTCTTCATCGACGTCGACGATAATGGAAGGAGGTCACGGAGGCGGACGCGGAGCTTCATCATCTCGATCTCGGAGGGGAAAAGAAATTGCATACGAGGATCCCAACCTTCAAATTCAATCCACCGATGATGAGACCGAGGCTCAGCCCCAATGCCCTCCGATCCCCGAAACGCAAGGAAGTACCGATGCGATTACTTCTAAGGTTCGGGATAATGCTCCTTTAAAATCGTCTATTTTTACTAAACATTTTGAGAAAGTCACACTTCCGTCGGGAGAAATGCGTGCAAAATGCAAGCATTGTAATGTTTCCTACAAATTCCAAGCCGGCGGCGGCTATGGGTCGTTGAAACGACATGTAGAAACGAAGCACCCGATGGAATATGGGCTTGACCGCTCTCAAACACAATTATCTAGATTTTCTAGCGGTAGTAGTACTGATTCTGGTTTATTTTTATATTCAGATAATAAATTAAGAGAATCATTAGCTAAATTTGTTTCCGTAGAACATCTTTCTTTTAGTTTTGGAGCTAAATGCACATTTGAAGATTTGTGTAAAGAATCTCTTAATCCTGCTGCTAAACGTGTACCTAGGACTACACTAACTCGTACAATTAAAAGATTAGTAAAACAAGGAAAAAAGAATTTAATTGAAGAATTTAGTAAATTAAATAATAAAGTTTCTTTATGTTCCGATATTTGGAGTGATCATTGGCAAACTCATTCTTATATGGGTATAACATGCCATTGGATTGATAACTCTTGGATCCTTCAAAAGAGATTATTAGCTTATAGAGTTTTTGATGAATCACACACTGCTCATAACATTGCACAATTATTACACATAGTTTTAGAAGAATATGAATTGACTCATCAAATCTTTTCAATATCATTAGACAATGCTAGTTCTAATACCGCTTCAATAGATGAATTAAAATTTATTTGTCAACCTGTCATTGGTGGTTTATTTTTTCATATTCGTTGTGTATGCCATATTTTAAACTTATGTGTTCAAGATGGATTAAAACTTTTACAAAATTATATTCAACCAATTAGAACCGCAATTTCATATTTATGGTCTCATCTATCTATGATGAAACAATGGGGTAGATTTTGTAAAGCTAATGGAATGCGACCAAAAAAATTTCCACGTGATGTTCCAACACGTTGGAATTCAACATATCAATTATTACAAGATTCTTTTCAATATAAAGATTTATTATGTTTATTTTTTGCACAAAATAGTAATACCAATATATATTTATTTTCACAACAATGAAATATTTGTAATAGTATTTGCGAAATTTTAAAAGTTTTTAACGATGCAACTGAACAACTTTCTGGTGTTTATTATCCTACTGCTCATTTAATTTTAGTAAATTTTTGTAGTATAGTATTAATATTAAATGAACATGTAAATGATGAAGCTTTAACTTTATGTATAATAGCTATGAAAACTAAATGGGAAAAATATTTTTATTTAATTCCTGAAATTTATTTAATTGCATTTGCTTTAGATTCTAGATTTAAATTAGAAGTTTTACAAGAAATGCTAACTTTATATTATGACGCATTAATTCCTATTAAGGATTCTTCCTCTCCGGATCCAGCTAATATTGTATATAATATTAGAAATTATTTATATGATCTTTATAATCAATATTATGTTAAATATGGAACACAAACTAATATTTCTGAAACACAACAACCTACTACTACTAATTTAAAACTTACAAAAGCCCAACTTTTATTAAAAGAACGGACGAAACGTCCACGAGGATCCTCAAGTTCCACACAGGAACTTGAGAATTATTTTACGACTTCTTTTGATTTTAATGAAGCAGATAGCGAAGACTTCGACATCTTGAAGTGGTGGTCACAGAAGGCTCAAAGCTTTCCCGTTCTCTCCGTGATCGTAAAAGAAATTTTAGCTTCTCCAGTGTCGACTGTTGCTGTGGAGCAGACGTTCAGTGCCGGCGGCAACATATTAGATGAACGACGATCAACCATGTCTCTCGACTCATTGGAAGCTCAAGCATTACTTGATAATTGGACCAGAGCCGAAAAGCGAATCCAAGGAATGCAACTTTCAGAAGACGAAGCCGAAGAATTTGATACCGAAGGAACAAATACAACGGGAACGGGAGGAAATACAAGTGAGTGAGAAATGTAAAAATGTAAAAGGGTAAAAATGTAAAAGAACTACGTGGGCTTTGATTCCCCTATACCCTAAGGGGATACGTAGGCAACTTATATAAGTGCAAGTCCTTTTTTAATAAAATTTATTTTTTTTATTTTAATTTTTAATTTTTTTAATATAATAATCTTGAACCGTGCCAAACCGTGGCGAACCGTGAACCGGACCGTGAACCGGCGGTTCCGAACCGTGAACCGTAACCGTCTTGGGCGGTTAAGGTTAACGGTCGACCTCCCATGAACCGTCGAACCGGCGGTTCCGAACCGTTGAACCGTCGGTTCCGAACCGTGGTCAGGTCTAAGTTTAATCCCATCCAAGATCAACCATCCAGATTACATCCATGGATCAACGGCCAAGAGAAAAGTGATCAACAATCAACAATCCAGATTTATTCTTTAAGGCTATAAATAGACTTAGAGGATTTGCTTTAGAAATCAATCATTTTATTCATTCTTGTAAAATCTCTAGCGTGCTATTTTTGTAAGGCTTCTCCGCCACAAGGAGATTTTTATTGAGCGTCCACTGCCTTGGAAGCAACGTTCTCAGTTGCAACCAAGTCCTTTTCTAAAGACGAGTGCCTCCACTTTCATAATTTTTTTTCCCCGTCTATTCACCCCCTTTAGCCGGTCCAACCCGATCCAACAAGTGGTATCAGAGCCAAGGTCGCCGCAGAAGGACTAATCGCCGACTGCAGCAATTTCAAGAAAAATGGTTGGAGCCGTAATCTACCCGCCAAAATTTGAGGGGGAGTTCGCGATGTGGAAGCGCCGAATGCAGGTATTTTTTAAAACTGATATTGAATTGCTAATAATTATGAAAAATGGTTTTTCAGTTCCTAAAGGCAACAACGGCAAGGATAAAGAAATAGAGTCGTGGACCAAGAAGGAGAAATCAGACTTTGAAGCAAACGGCAAAGCTGAATTTCATCTACTAACCGTTCTTCCCGCGCAAGAAGTTAATCGCATCGAGAATTACAACTCGGCAAAAGAGCTCTGGGAGAAATTCCTAGAATTGCATGAAGAGAAGAACAAGAAATCAGACATCGCCGCACTGAACACAAGGAAGATCCAACTCGATGATGAGTCCTCGTCAGAAGAGTCGGAAGGTCATGAATACGCGGGACTTGCGCTGATGGCAAATCATCAAGAAGAGAGCACTGATGAAGGGGGAGAGACCTCAGAAGAAAGCGACGACGAAAGAGGAACCTCGCTTTTCGAAAGCGACCCGGTAAGTGAGGTATGTCTAGTTCCACCTGCTCGAATCTACTCGGTAATAAAATCCATGCTTAAGTCGATGAATAAATTAAAGATAGAAAACTCTGAGTTAAAAGAAAGATTTGGCACTGTATGCTCATCTGTTCTATCCGACCAATTAAAAATAGAAAATGAAAATTTGAAGAATCTAGTGGAGAAATTAGAAAATGATATTGCATGTTTAAGAATTAAAAAGAATTTTTATCCTGAAAATCTGAATTGGTATGTTAAAAATCATAAGGGCCAGATTAGGAAAATTCCTAGAAATTATATTCCTCCAAAGTTTTTAATTAACCCCGTAGATGAAAATTTATTTTGGGTTCTAAAATTTATTTTAAACTGATAAATTTTTTTGTGCATAATTCTTTTACAAAAGTTATGTTAATATTTTTCAAATATTTTCGGTTAAAATTTGAAATTAAAATTAAAAAAAAATAGATAAATAATTTATTTTTATTGATCTAATTTTTAATGATACAGATATAGTGGAAAAATTCATTATAATTTTTTTTTAAAAAATTCGAAATATTTTTTGATTTTTTTTTTTAAAAAAATTATTCTTCAAAAACTTGTATCTGTTATTTTTAGACTTGATAAACAAATTTAAAGCTGAAAATTTTTGTCTAAACTCATATCTTCATCTTCGATTTTGACAAAAATATTCAGATTTTTTTTCATAAATGTTTAATTTTTTTATGAATCGTTTATTGAAATCTATTTTTTTTTCCAATAAAAAAATTAAAATTAACTTCTGAAAAAATATGCCATTTTAAATTTGAAAAATTTGTTGTAATGCGATTCTTTAGAATATTTGTTATCACACTTAAAATTTTTCTTCTTCCCTAATTATATTTTCCCTTCCCTATTTTTTTGTCCCATTTTTGATGTGATCAAAGGGGGAGAGTAGTTCGGGGGAGGTTATGTACATGATTGTAAAATTTTTTATGCTCAATTCTGTTACAATACTATTATTGTTTGTTGTTTATCTCTAACTAAACTTGGGTTGATGCACATCAAAAAGGGGGAGATTGTTGGTGCCCCAGTTGGTTTTGATGTGATCAACCAAGTTAGGTTAGGTCCTGTTGGTTTTAATCCCTCTGCTAAGTGTGCAGGAGCTTAGGTACGGAGGAAGTCGAGTGTAAGACGTAGCGGACGAGAAGGATTGTGCGGGGAAGTGAGCCGACGGGCTCGGTACAATCTGAGGGACGCGGATGCTGCGGAAGAGTACACCGGTGGAGCGAGAAGGACGTGCGCAGTGTCCGAGGGACGAGAAGCCGGGAGGAAGGACGCTCAAGGGGCGAAAGGCCGGAGTCGGGTTCGGGTGAGCCTAACTCCGGTTGGCCGGAAATCACCCAGAAGACGAAGAATCAAAAAGACTAGTCCAAGCGCCCAAAAGAAAAGAGAAAATTATTTGATGCCACGAAGGATCGAACCCGAAACCTCAACAACACACACTAACCCACTTACCATTTGGACTAAAGGGCAATGACAATAAAATGTTGCCAATATTACTACTTAGAGATTACAACAGCGACATGGAGATTCCAACAGCCATCTCGAGGAAAGATAAAGTTTTAATTAAAACAATTAAAACTTAAAGGATAATGTTACATTATCCTTTAATCAAATCCAATGGATGCAGTTTAATCTCATCCAAGATCAACCATCCAGATTACATCAATGGATCAACGGCCAAGAGAAAAGTGATCAACAATCAACAATCCAGATTTATTCTCTAAGGCTATAAATAGACTTAGAGGATTTGCTTTAGAAATCAATCATTTTATTCATTCTTGTAAAATCTCTAGCGTGCTATTTTTGTAAGGCTTCTCCGCCACATGGAGATTTTTATTGAGCGTCCACTGCCTTGGAAGCAACGTTCTCAGTTGCGACCAAGTTCTTTTTTAAAGACGAGTGCCTCCACTTTCATAATTTTTTTCCCCGTCTATTCACCCCCTCTAGCCAGTCCAACCCGATCCATCAGTTCTAACGGTCCTTGTCTTGCAGGTTAGGAGCGAGCTTCGCGGCCAGCCCAACGGTTCGTGATCCCCGGTGGACCATCTCACTCTTGGGGCGCCCACCTCACTTCGCGACAGGATCAGTAGCTATGATTTTTTAACTGATATATAATTGTAACAGTTACGAAATCGTAACTGCTACTACATAAATATTAGGTAAATTTTGAGAGTTCATAATTTATAACTTGGGTTGAACCATGAGATGAATAATATATTAAATCGAATCTCGTTCGGAGATTTGTATTTGTTATTAGATGTAACTTATAACGACCCAGTGTTAGACCCAAAAAAAAATATTGTTTGAAGTCTTTTTGGAAACTCCGGAGAATTATAGTCTTTTTTTAAAAGTTATTTTCAATATTGTAACAACTATTAAATCATAATTATTGTAACTATAAGGTACAACTATTTTACTTGTGGTAGCTACAAAATTGTAGCTGTTATAATTACAAGTTGCAACTATTATAGTTGTAATAGTTACGAAATTGTAACTGCTACAAACTCCCGATCGATTTATGATTCATGCGAAAGGTATAGGCGGGATAATAATGGGAATAATACCGGAGGATAATTATGTCATTTTACATGAGGTGTGGTGCCCTTTTGACGATTTGAAAAAAAATTAGGGCGCTCTTTTTACTTTTGCCAAATTTCTTTTTGATGTAGGTCGAAAGGAGAGAAAAAGAGTGTTAACCCAAATTCTCTAATTTGACATAAGACATAAAATGTTAAAATAAGTAATTTAGCCTAACTTAAATATCTTGTCAAATATAAAAAATAGATATATTGTCAAATATCAAAAATAAAAATGATTAATGAGGTTGGATAATATCGAACCTCGGATGACCGTCCCGGCCCAACGGAAATTTTCCACCGGTCACAAGGGTAAATCAGGAAGTGTTCGCGGCGGATAGTCCAGAAGCCCAACATCCCAGGGCTCGTGCCCCATTTGGAGAAAAAATTTCTACAAAAAATATCGTAGCTGGGCATCGAACCGTGGATATCTGAGATAACAATTAGTCGCCACCATAGCCCCGGGGGCGTCAAACAAAAAAAAAATAGCTACTTGGACAGGTAGCTGCTACAATGTTGTAGCATAAATCCTAATAAAAAAATTGTATAGAGAGAAATAAACACTAGAGTGGAAGAGTTTATGATCGAGAATAGAAGGGTGGGAGCGGCAACATCAGCTTTGTTTGCGGCGACAATTTGGAGAGCTTCCAACCTGTTCAACAAGAAATTTGTGATTGTATTTTGTGCTTTGCTTGCGGTGGCTAGGCTGGAACGAGTGTTGCTAGCAAGAGCGAGAGCAACGGAAGATGATGGCGAAGGAAGGAGCAAGAGCGAGGGAAATTTAGATTTGGAAAAATCAAAAGATAATAAAAGTCTAGTAAAGTTTTTCAATGGAGTGCATAAGGGGAATGAGAATAAAAGGAATTTAATAATATAAAAAATTTGAGCTGGCAACGCCACGTGAACACGTCGCTCATGGTCACACAAGAGGCGTTTATATATTGATTATGAATGTATGCTAATTTTATATTTACGAATGATAGATTTGTTATAATTGTTGTTATAGCAGTTATGATTTTATAACCGTTATAATGCAAATTCAACCTACTTATTTAACATTCATGTTGAAGCAATTACGAAACTATAGCTATTATAACATGTATAGTAGCTACAAAATCATAACCACTATAATGTGTTCGATCGTCAAAATTTAATGCTTATGCCGAGAGATAATAATGGTAGCTAAAATTATAATCAAAATGATGATAGTTAGATAATCTAATCTATCGATCAACATTCCTGGCCAACATTAACAAAATTGTTATTTAAATTTATGTTAAAAGATTATTTAGAACATTCTAGGTAAAAATTAAAAGGACGCCAATCATTTACAAAATAGACAAATGGATACCTCATTGTCATTGACAATTTAAGTCAAATGAACATGACAATTAAAGTCAAATGAACATCTCAGGTAATGCCGAATCACACAAAGTAACCTTACCTGATATGGTCACTTGATCATGTAGCTATAGCTTCTAAGTGGTGTAGAAATTACATGCTAGCTTCCATAATATGTAGAAGTTACATTCTAACTTTTACAAGGTAGAATGGTAAATCATGTTCATTAAAAATAATGTAATGCGTATTATGGAATCCTCATCAATCGCACATGAGATAAAAATCTGATCTGCTGGCTTAAATTTTCTCGGTCCTAGACGTCTTACTCCACCAGTAAAAATCATGATTTATCCCTCTAGACACTTATGGAGCCGCTAAGATGACGATTCCACCTTTTACAACTTCTTTCCAAATAGAATAAACATTACCTTTCCATTACTTACACCTCTCTTACCTCCTCCCAAACACCCTAAAAGAATCGAATTTGGAACTAACGAACTCTTAAAAAACCTTCCTTGGTGACCTAAACCAGGTTTAATCCACAAAGCTACCCTTTTCTCCACGAATTAGACACGAAAAGCTTTGAATACCGATGGTAGCGAAGAAAAAGGAAAGAGGAAGAGCTAATCGAACAGATCCTTACCCAAAATCCTCGAGAAATCTCTGATCTTTAAGCTCGGGCACAGACCGAAGCTTGATCTAACCGAGTTCGCCGATGAACAGAGTCAAAATACAGGTAATTGCAACGAAGTTACCTCGAAGCGAGGATCCAATTCCAACCTTCGATAGAGACCCGACAACGATCTTTGGATCGGCTTCGCCTCGCCGTCGCCGGATGAGACAGATCAGCCAGATTGGGGACGATTTATTTATAAATACGAAATGGACGGCTGGATATCACCAAAAGCTTAGAGAGTAAACATCGACCGTTAGTTTTAATGGATAAAGGAACACTGGAAGATCCGCTCAGTTCTCAATATTATGATGGACCGGAACGTAGGGCCGTAATCAGATCGAACCGAACCGAATACTTAAGAGTTTGAATTTGATTCGTCTATTATTGAGCCGAGCTCGAGTTTAATTTATCGAATATAATGATAGCTCGCGAGCATATTCGAGCCTAATCGATCCCTAAATAAACTTACCAAATATAAATTATTAATTAAATTATTCATCAATTTATTAAAAAATAAATTATATATTCTAAAAAATATAAAATATTTACTAGAATCTATTATTTTATTCATACAAATGAGTTTTATTGGATATTTTATATTTATTAAATAGAAAAATGTCAAAATTATATATTTAATGTTAAATATTAATTTTATATTTTACGAACTAGCTTA
>JAGFNQ010010512.1:0-150350 GCA_024364735.1 Boesenbergia rotunda | reverse complement strand
TTTGGTAGCGTCTGGAGAATGATATCGACTTGGGTTTCCCCATCGATTTCAGCTCCAAGGACTTCCATCTCATTTAAATGAGTCATCATCTTGAGGACATGATCCCTTACGGGTGTCCCCTCAGCCATGGTGGTCGTCATCAAGTTTCTCATGGCCTCTTGCCTAGCAACCCGATTCTGGTGTCCGAAGATTTCCTTGAGATTGAACATCATATCATAAGCAGTATCGAAGGCATGATGTTGATGTTGCAGTACATTCGACATGGAAGCCAAAATGTAACATCGCGTCATCTCATCTGCCTTTACCCACTTCCTATAACGTTCATTCTCCTCTTCACTAGAATCATCTGTGGGCTTATTAGGACAGATCTCAAAGAGTATAAATTTGTACTCCTCAACAGTTAAGACTATATTCAAGTTCCTTTTCCAATCAATATAATTTGGACCAGTAAGTTTGTTTTCTTTTAAAATCACAGCAAGGGGATTGAAAGACATTTTGAAAAACCTAAGAATTACATTGGTCAAAACATTAGAATTTAAAATAATATTGATTCCTCAAACAATAAAATTTTAAATCCACCAACACTTCAAAACACCATGAATTTCGTATGCCACGATAGTGTGGACGTATACTAATTCAAACATTTGTAAGAGGAAGTTTTACCCATTAATTTTATTATTTTGTCAACTTTTTTGACAAATAAAATTAATAGTTGGTTTATCTTCAGTCTAGCAGTGACTCCGATGGAGAGGATACTATTAATTGCATCTAAGTATACACTATTACTTGATACTAAGTCCATTATCTAGGATTATGTCCCTTCCGAAGGGGAAGATCACACACTCATAAATAATTTCTTAAAATCATCCATAAGGAAGTTTGAACTAGTGATCCATAAAACAAACTCATCCGATGTGGAGGAAGGCGCTCAGAGCCAACGCGCAAGTTTGTTTGCATCACTTTTCAAACTAGTAATGGAGACCACAAGACTCAAAGATTCCCTCTCCCACTTAGTTATTTTTAAAACGAGGAAGTTTTACAAGCATGCACAACAAGAATATTAAATAGCAAGCAATAAATATGAAAATCCAAATTTCCAACTATTATGGCTTTGTAGATTCCGCTGTTCTCCAATATGTCTCCAGTCGTGTTGCCACCTCGTCTCCTCCTCCTTTAGCCGCGCAAGTAGGGACCCGAGCCGAGAAAAAACTTTAATTTTAATTTACATCCATCGATTATATACTCCACAAAAGAGTGTACTTAAAATTTAGATTGAAAATAAATTAAAACAAGGCGGCTAGCATTGCCGTATTTAATTACAATTAAATACAAATGGCCTCGTCAACCGCGAGAATTCAAATATTACAATCACACACTCATACATACACAATCACGCAACCATAATAGTTGGAACTTATGCTTGCAATCACAAAGCTACCCTATTGCACATCTTACTATTAACCGACATAAATTATATATGAAAAGCGTGAAAGTAACCGAATCCAAAACACACAAAATCGAAAACCATTGCTCTGATACCAATTGTTGGTGTTCCGGTGGGATTCCTCCCTATATCCTCGGATTAAAAATTCTATTGATTAGAAATAATCCGGATAGGAAAAGAAAACTTCCCGAACGACCTTTTTCATTTTCATGCTTTTCGATTGAGTGATCGCTTGAACAAACTTGTTGTTTAAGCAATCAAACTCCTTCATCGATTAGCAGCGGAACAGAAGATGAAGATTTGGATCACCGGTTCTTGTATTTATCTTCAGGATCCAAGTAAAACAAGAATACAATTAAATTAGAATGAAATAAAAACAAGATATACCTCTTGTTTTACCTCTTGATCTTCTATTGTATTCCTATCCTCTTCTTGGACGTCATGGGGGTGACGATCTTCCAAGAACGAAAGCCACCAAAAGCCCTCTTCTTCTTTCTTTCTCCCTTGCGCCACCTTCCTCTTGTTCTTGTTGTCGCACGCCCAAAGGAAGAAGAAGAGGCTTCTTCCTTTGCTTGTTGGTGTCGCAAGCCACCAAGGAGAAGAGAAGAGGAAGAAGAAAGGTGATCTCCTTTCTCCCTAAAACCTAGCCGACCCCCTCCTTTGGCTTGTTGCCGACGCCGCACACCACAAGAGAGAGGGAGAGAATTAGAGGCTTAGGGCTTGGTTCATGATGGCTTAGGAGGGTATATATAGGCTAGAATAGGGACTATGAGGAGGAGTTAGTTTTGGTCTCCTAACAGATCTTAAGCCCGACCCATTAATAATACTCGCTCCACTAATGGATTATTATTGAACTACCGCATCAATCCCATAATAAAAGTATGGGCTACTTCTTATTATGTGCACATCATCTCCCCGTGTTTAAGATATCGCATGTCCATTAATTAATTAAATTACTGACAATTTAATTAATTAACATCTAACTCCAAGAGTAGTACCACTCAACTTTATTATCATGTCGGACCAAGTCCACCTGCAGGATTTACATGATAATTCTTATGAGCTCCTCGAGGGGACATCATCATCCTAAAATAATTAGGACACAGTTTCCTTCTAAAATCAACGACACACAATATAAATAATATTATTTTCCAATTTACCGGACCTATTAATTTAACAAATAAATCTCGCTCATTGGTAAATTAAAAAAATAAATATTAAGTTCATGTGCCCGTTATTATATTGGAATTAAGAGCATGTACATCTATAATAACCTGAGGTCTTGTTCGATTATATAGTCAGTATAAATCGAATCACCTCAAAATGGTCCTGCTCAATACACAAAAAGTGCACTAGTGTAATTCTATAGTCAAGATAGATTAATACCAAATTACACTACAATCATTCCAATGGTTTGTCCAAATCCATCTCGGTCATGAGCCACTACTTATACTTCACAAGGGACTGATAACATGATCTTCTGTGTGACACCACACACCATGTTATCTACAATGTGAAGTAACAGTCAATTGCATACATATAACAAATATAAAATACAAATACATGACCATTGTGATTCTTATTCCAAAATAGATGTTCATACAAAAGCTAGGCTTATAGTATACATCCTAACAATTATCAATAAGCTCATTTCAGCATTTTGGTTCATCTATTCTTCTGTAATGTTTTTAAATTGGTCATTATTTTCTTGTACAACGATCTAAGCTTTAACAGTATAACTGGCCAAGTTCCTTGGTCCCTCTTCAATTTGAGTTCACTTGCTTTCCTATGAGAAAAAGATTTATTACAACTCCAAAATTTAGATTAAGATACCGATTTGGATAAATTTGAAGAGTATCACCTTCTTTAAATTTTCTTTTGTCAGGTTCCTTGGCAACAACTGTTGGATATAGTGTGAATGGAAAGAAAGGAAAGAAGCTCATTGGTGAGTGGGACTTAGTCCCACATTAGGAGTTTCATGTGAATGGAAGGGAGGTGAAAAATAAAGGGACTCCATTGTAAATGAGACTTTAATCCCACATTGGGAGCCTTAAGGCATAATTGTAGGTTTATATTGTTTCACAAGCATGTTAGTTGTGAACAAATGCAAGGGGAGAGGCTCTTTCTCACGAGTGGGTGCGCAGGGGGGTGCAAATCCAGGGCCCGGATTTGTACTGAACCAAGTGGACTCATGTGCATGCACGACCTGTGCGCGTCGAATGTCTGACCGGTCGGGGCAAAATTTGTCCAAGTAGATAAACCAACGTTTTGACAAATTTTTTTCTTAAATATAACTAATGCATTAGCTATTGATTATTGTAAAATCAGTAACCCCCAGACGTTTGGATCTGGCCGGTTAATTGGCAGTAAATGGCATTAATTCGGTCATTGATTACTGCGATGGTCTAAGCTCATATAAAGAGGCTATAACCAAGAGAAAAATATATAGAGAAGAAATTATCTTCCACCTCCTTCCCGACCTCCCTTGATAGCGTTCGGGTACTTTCTCAGTTCGCCACGAGCAACGAGTGCTCCGTTATGTCGATGGTCCCACTGTTATATCCTGAGAGACAGACATCCATCGGAGCCTCGAAGCATCATCGGAGGAGGACAAATCTGTTTCAAGGAAACTACGTTACGCAGGCCTCAGCACCTCTCCACTTCTGGTCGGGAGCTCGAGTGACCTGGTCGGGAGCTCGGGAGATACTAGTCGGGAGCTCAGGTGACCTGGTCGGGAGCTTGGGAGACCTAGTCAGGAGATACTGGTCGGGAATTCCAGCACGAAAGATTGCACCGTGCATAGAAGCGAATCTTGAGCCACTCAACAGATAAGTTGAAATTTTGTATAATTTCAAGTTAGTTTTCTTAACTCTCCGGGAAAAGGAGAATTCCCTCCAACAATCTTGAAACAGACTTGGTTTCTGTTGAGATGGCCACGGAAAGTATTGAGGTGAAACAGACTCATCTCAAGGCCCCCTCTGCCCCGATTGGGAATGTCCCAATCAACCATTGGGAATAACCAGAGAAGTTTACTGGGTTGAACTTCAAGAGGTGACAGCAGAAGATACTCTTCTACCTGACCAAGCATGCTGATGTTGCTGAGGTGGAGGCTTGGACTCATTCTAAGTACCTATGCCGAAACTACATCCTCAACTGCCTGGCCGACTCTGTATGCTGTGTATAGCACGAAAAGAACGGCTAAGGAGCTGTGGGAATCCTTGGACAAGAAATACAAGTCGAAGGATGTAGGGGCCAAGAAATTCATTGTGGGTCGATTCCTGGACTACAAGATGGTTGACTCACTACAAGAAAATTGCCATATACCCACGGTAAGTTTTAGCTACACATATATAAACTATGGGTATAGATAACATATAGTCACAGATATTTGAAATCGTCACTATAAGTTATAGGGACAGATATCAATGCTGTGGGTATTGGATATCTATACCTACACTTATATTTTGCTGTCACTATAATTTTTTTTTACTGTGGGTATAAGTAGCGTATACCTACACTTATAATTTACTGTTACTATAAGTTATAGGGACAGATATCAATGCTGTGGGTATTGGATATCTATACCTACACTTATATTTTGCTGTCACTATAATTTTTTTTTACTGTGGGTATAAGTAGTGTATACCTACACTTATAATTTACTGTTACTATAAGTTATAGGGACAGATATCAATGCTGTGGGTATTGGATATCTATACCTACACTTATATTTTGCTGTCACTATAATTTTTTTGTATTGTGGGTATAAGTAGTGCTAGCGTATACCTACACTTATAATTTACTGTCACTATAACATTTTTTCTATAGATATAAATAATATATATACCCACACCATAATATACCGTCACTATAACCTTTATATGCGCCATATGTGTGGTTTGGTTCGGAGGGTTTGAGTTTGTCCCCAACATCGGCGCCACCGTCTGCGGCGGTAGGGGAGGGGTTGAGGGTGTGGTCCTGAGTACCTTCGCAATCATTGATGATCTTCAAGCTATGAATGAGGTGATAATATTGTGTTAGTATATACATTTTCTTTTGTTGTTCCTATCCCTTTTTGTTTTTTGGAAAGATTTCATTAGAATTGGAAACTCAAAAGTTAGAAATATCTATCCCTTATCATAAACTATTTATTATGATAAAGTTTATCAAAAGAATTATTTAAAAAATTAAAATATCATATTAAACTATTTATTATGGCAAAACATTAGAAATATCTTTATATTATTTAACATCTTAATATGCGCACTACAAGAAAATAGGGCTTCAGAAAGGATTTTTAAAACGAAATAAAATTTATTTTAAATTTTAGTAAATTATAAATAAATTTGCTACGGAATTTCTAATATGTTTCATTCAAAGAAAATAATACGCGCAAAAAAAAAAAGAGAATTTAAAATCAATTAAAAATGGAATGTATAAATAAATTTTAAAACAAAATAAATATCGGAATAACAACTAAATTTGATACGAAATTTTATCTGTTTATAAATCGCTTTCAAATATTTTAAATAGAAAAATAATCCATTTTTAATTTATATAATTCGAAAAAAATTATTAAGTAAATATAAATATATTTTGTTTTACTTTAATAAAACCCTAGCTAATCCCCTACGCTAAATCACGGACAGCGCGGCTAAGGGTTCCTCCGCGCGACGACCGGGCGATCGGCCAGCTTATTTGAATCAGGGACAGCGGCGAAGGTAATCCTCCGATGACGCCGACCTTTTTTCAGACGATCTTCTCCGACGTCTTTTCACAGAAAAGGCTCAGTAATCCTATCTCCTTCTTTAGCGTTCTTCTCTGTTCTTCAATGCGCGGCCGCATAGTGCCCTAATCGAGCGACGGCGGCCGTTCGCGCAACCTAATCGCCTTGGTGATTGATGGTATTGATCAATGTTTTGATTCCGACCTCTTTATTTTCTTGCGCTAATTTTCTTTCAGGTTATGCATTCGTTGTTTTTGTGATGGAAATTTGTAAACTTTGTTGCGTGATTGGATATTTAGATCGGTTTTCTTACTGTTTTGGAACTCTAATCTGTTTCATCTTCTCGGCTTCATCATGTATCTTATTGAACGACTCCTATTAAATATAAGAGAGAATAATGTCTCATCCACCCTTCATTTTCAGTTTGTCTAATTTGAACAGACAAAGAAATTAATCGAAGGATCTTTTATGTTACTTTTCCTGATAGATTAAGAAATTGAAAGTGTGTATCCATCAGTCTTCTTTGATGTATTTAGCGAAATAGGAGTTCTAATTAATTAGTAAATTGTAAAATACGGTTCAAAAATAATAATATTAATAATAGCAATAATAAATAATTAAAAATAATATAGATATATATATATATATATTCTATAAATAGGAGTCAAAATTTAAACAACCATATGTAAAATTTTGGAATAATTTTTTGAATTTTTGAAGTATTTGCAGGGAAAATTGGAAGTATGATAGACTAGTTTTGAATTATTTAATGAAAAATTAGATTTTCTGATTGTAGATTATATTAAAGGAAAAGTTTTATTATATATATTATAATTTCACCCCTTTCTCCCCCGTAACCTAAATTTTTCCCCCGCCGCACTTTTTCTTCTTCTTCTTCGCGCGAGCGTGAGGCGACGGCGAAGTTCCGGTGCTGCCAACGCCGGTGATGTCTTCTCCGTCTTCGACGCAGCAGCCGTTCCTCGCGCGACCGCCGGTCAAGCTTGGTACATCGCCAACTTCCCTTCTCTCCTCCCTAACCCAAGCTGCCGCCGAACCCATCTTTCTTTCCCTGTGCCAATCGCCGCAGCCGCCGCTTGCGTCGCCTATTCGCTCACCGCCAACTCCCTCTCCTCCCCTCCCAGAGCGGGCGCCGCACAACCCTTGTACCGCCCGATCGCCTCACTCCCCACTCGCGATCCCGTCATCGCCGATTCTTCACCAGCCATGGGAGATGCCGCCGGTCACGGGAGATACCACCTGTCGACTCTTCCTCCTCTTCCTCAGCTCTCGATTGTCATATAATTGCGGGAGCCGCCGGCCTGGCGTTCGACATGGCCTTTCCCTCATCGGATTGTCGACCTCTCTTTTCCCTAATCTGTTGCCGACGCCACAACGCCACTGCCCGTGAGCCCTTGCCGAAGAAGAAGGGTTATAGGTAAAGAAGCAATTTGATTTGGCAGTGTATTTGGCTTGATTGGATTCTGTTAGCTACAATTAGCATTTCAATTAAAAGAAGATACCGATTGATAGGTGGATTAATCAATTAGTAATGGATTAATTGAGGTGATGGGGTTTAACCAAGAGGATAAGTGATTTTGAGTGTACCAAATTTTTAAGGTTACAATTTTGGTAATTTTTTTCTTTGCATAAAATTTTGTTTGAAAGAGGCATCCACTTTTTGCTTTGAGTTGCATCTGGGTGACTTCCAATCATTTTTAAAGGAAATTAAGTTATGGGTCTAACCTTTACATTTATAGTCTATGTTGGATAGATTTCGTCATAACAATTAATAGTAAACTGCTCTGAAAAATGTTCCAGGTTTTTTCAGCCTTCGGTTTTGTGCATAAAATTGCAACCTTTGAAAAAGCTGCTGGCTTTCAGGTAAGACTTTGACATGGGTTTTTTTTTGATAAAACTGCAGGTTATAACTTTCCTTTCATTGGATGTTTTGCAGGCACTAATTCAATACACGGATGCAGAGACTGCTGCTAGTGCAAGAAATGCATTGGATGGGCGAAGTATTCCGAGGTTGCAGTTTTTTCCATGTTTTCATGCTGAAGTTATGACTCAAGACTGTTTTTTTTAACTCATTCTAATCGAACTTGAATGTTCCAGGTACTTGCTTCCTGAACATATTACATCTTGCCATTTGGTATTTCATATTCGGCTCACACAGATTTAAGCATCAAGTTCCAGTCTCATCGTAGCAGGTAGGAATTGCTCTGCAATCTGGGGCAACTAGTTTGGGATTGCTTATGATTTAAGTTCTGGCATGATTCTGAATGTTGTACCTTGTTCTCAGATTACACAAGGAAAGCAACAACTAGAGTATGATTTTTCTTAGAATTTGCATCTTATCATATTCAGCACCTATCTTAAGAATGCATTGTCAGACAGGTTTCCTCTTGCTAAACTTGTTTTTAATTGTAATTGATAATACTTTGCTACAATTTAATGTTTTTATGATCTGCACATTTTTTCATTATTAACCTATTATTGTTTTGCATTTATCTTCTATGCAATCTTATGTGAGAAATTCATTAGTGTGTTTTACATTTGATGTTAGCTAGTAAGTGTTGGGTTTTAGTCCTTTTTTTGTTAGTTCATGCTCATTTTACTGTCAATGATGAAGATCATGAATATAGTATATATGTATTTAATTTTATTAATTTTCATTAAGATTGATGTTAATTTTATTAAATACATATACTAATATTAATGTTTTATTGTAATTTAATTTACATGTGATAACTAGAAGTGAAGGTGCTCATCTTTATTAATCGTTGGTGATTCATGCTTATTCCATTCCGTGAACTAACTAATAAATACTTATTCCTTATGTGTACTTTGTGTATTCTAATTTTTCTATTTCTTGTTGATTCCATTCCTTGTGCCACATGCATCATAAACGACTAATTCAGCTATATTCTAATTTTGTAACACAATTTGCAACGTGTTATATGCCAACTTTTTTTTCCATCTTTTTTCCATTAGAAGATCAGATAATATTTTTTAGTGTGAAAATCTCACTTACCTCAATATTGTTATTAATGGAAGTATTTTAGATGCCCCTTGATATTAAGACACTGTCTTTCATAATGTTTCAGAATTATGAAAAGATTCCAATCAAATGATCTGAGATATATACAGGTCATGATATTACATAAAAGTACATGGTTATGCAATTTCATATTTTCACTAGCTTTTTTAGTTCTTCCTTGGGTAGCTTAGTGTATCATGATAATGCTGCTAAATGTTCACAATCAGAATTATTTAAAGAGTGAAATTTAGGTACTCAGATTTCATCTTTTCAGGTACTATTCAATGATACTATATTTCACAATATACATTATGGTCGGTTGTCTGCAACAGATGTGGTTGGTTCTTGCTGACTACCAAAGTAACTACCATCAAAGTGGAAATACTAGAGATTCCATCCCTTGTTCTTTCAAGTTTATGATGCTGCTCGGCGTGCTGCAATTCACGAGACAATCTTGAATTTTCCTAAGAAGTCTTAAACCTGTGGAGTTTTTTTAATGATGGGTTTTTTTTTGCGCTATATTGTTATTGTGAAGTCTATTTATTGGTACTAACTTTATTATTGTAATATTGATACTTATTACTTTAGAACTTGTTTTATTTTTAATATCATTGAAGTCTTTTTTTAATATGATTGTTATTCTTATATATATAAATTTAAATATATAAATTAAATTCTAAATTTTAATTTTTTGTACCCATAATAAAAAATTATTATATGCTATACCTATGGAAAATTTAAATTTAACTAAAGTGTGGCTATAATCTATACCCACATAAAATTAAAAATCATATCGCTATTAGTTATACCCACGGAAAAAAGACTTTTGCACTAAAGTATATAGTGATAGAATTATTTCTGTGGGTAATTACTTGGTGATTATTTATGACGGTTTTTAGTTCTGTCACTAAAACCTCTAGTGACACAATGAAATCCGTAGGTATAAGTCGAGGTATTTTCTGACGGTAATGAGTACCGTCACTATATATTATACTGACGGCAAAAAAATCGTCGGTAAAGGTATAGTAAAAATGACGGACCTGAACGCCCGTGGGTATAGACTTTTGAGGTTTATACCCACGATTTTTATGCTTTTACCTATGGTTTTTTACTGTGGGTATATGGCAATTTTCTTGTAGTGACTCCAAGATAGTGATCAGCCAAGTCCAGTAACTTCAGGTGATCCACTCGGAAGGCATGGTTCTAAGTGAAGCCGTTCAGGTAGCAGCAATGCAGCAATCATTGAGAAGCTGCCTCCCGACTGGAAGGATTTCAAGAACTACTTGAAGCACAAGAGGAAGGAGATGAACATGGAGGAACTCGTTGTTAGACTTCGCATCGAAGAAGACAACAAGGGTTCAGAGAGAAATATGTTCTCTCAGGCTACTATAAAATCCAACGTGGTCGAGCATGGACAAAGCTCGAAATGGAAGAATTCTAAATCTTCCAAGATGGGTCCCAGAGGAGGCATAACTAAGAAGTTCTCTGGGAAGTGCTATAACTGTGGCCGAGTTGGTCACAAATCTTCGGAATGCAAGAAACCAAAGAAGAAGCAAGAGGTCAACCTAAACGAGGGACCAGAAATGGAAGACCTCTGTGTCATGGTCTCTTAATTGAACCTGGTGGGTTCAAACCCACGGCAATGGTGGATCGATACTGGAGCCACCATACATGTGTGCTGCAATAAGGAACTACTCTATAATTTTGAAGAAATTAGTGGAGAGAAGTTGTTCGTGGGGAACTCGGCAACCTCGGACATCATGGGCCAAGGGAAAGTGGTGCTGAAGATGACCTCGGGCAAGGACTTCACTCTAACCAATGTGTTGTATGTTCCGGAGATTCGAAAGAATCTAGTGTCCGGATCGTTATTAAGCAAGCATGGCTTTCACATTGTGTTTAAGTCAGACAAGAGTTATACTATCGAAAAAGGGAATGTTTGTAGGAAAGAGCTATGTATCTGATGGACTGTTTAAGCTCAGTGTAATGGTCATTAGGCCTAAGCTAAATAAAATTGAGAGATCTTCCACTTATATGCTTGAGTCTTCATGTTTATGGTATGGTAGACTAGGACATGTGAATTACGATGTGATTCGTAGATTAATAAACATGCAAAGCATACCGACATTCTACCTTGACACAAAACACAAGTGTGAGACTTGTGTTGAAGCGAAGTTGACAAGGTCATCCTTTTAACACGTTGAAAGAAGCAACGAACCACTCGGCCTAATTCACACTGACGTATGTGACCTTAAAGGTACACCGACACGTGGTGGGAATCTGTACATCATTACTTTTGTAGATGATAACACAAAATACTGTTATGTGTATCTTCTCAAAAGCAAGGATAAAGTTATAGAGAAACTCATTCTCTACAAGAATGAGGTTGAAAACTAACTTCATAAGAAGATTAAGGTGGTTCGAAGCGACCGAGGAGATGAATATGCATCACCATTCGCTGAGTTGTGTGCTGAACATGGGATCAGACACGAAACAACAGCTCCTTATACCCCTTAGCAAAATGGAGTTGCTGAGAGAAAGAATCGAACTCTTAAGGAGATGATGAATGCTCTTCTATTGAGCTCTGGACTGCCAGACTCCATGTGGGGGGGAGCTGTGTTAACGGCTAATTACCTTTTGAATAAGGTCCCTCAGAAGAAAATAGATAAGAGCCCTTATGAGTTGTGGAATGGAAGACGACCATCCTACAAATACTTGCGAGTGTGGGGGTGTCTTGCCAAAGTTTTGGTGCCTGATCCGAAAAGGTTAAGATAGGACCAAAAACTATTGATTGCATATTTATCGATATGCACGTAACAGTAGTGCATATCGATTTTGTGTTTATGAGTCACAATTACCCGATATACACAAGAACTCGATACTAGAATCGAGAAATACCTCATTCTTCGAGCATGTGTTTCCATTTAAGACCCGAGAAGATGCTAGCTCCTCAAACGGGTGGAGGAAATACCAGAGGGAGAAGAAGAAGAGGATGAACCAGTTGAGGCTGCCTAGGCGAGTAAGAGAGCTCGGGTGGAAAAATCTTATGAAACAGATTTTATCACTTTCATACTGGAAGGTGAGCCCCAAAGCTACTCAGAAGCTGTGAATTCTTCTGAGGACCTCACTGGAAAGAGGTAATTGCATCTGAAATAGAAGCTATCTTGCAAAATCACACTTGGAACTTGTGGACCTTCCTCCGGGGAGTAAACATTGGGTTGCAAGTGGATCTTCAAGAAGAAGATAAAATCAAATGGCACAATTGACAAGTATAAGGCCAGATTGGTGATTAAAGGTTACCGACAACGAGAAGACCTTGATTACTTTGATACGTATTCTCCGGTGTCGAGAATAACTTCTATTAGAGTGTTGTTTGCTATTGCTGCTCTATAGAACCTGGAAATACATCAGATGGATGTAAAGACGACCTTTCTAAACGGAGATTTAGAAGAGGAAATTTACATGGAGCAATCTGAGGGGTTTTCTATGTCAGGACAGAATAATCAGGTTTGCAAATTGGTGAAGTCTTTATACGGCTTGAAACAAGCTCCAAAGCAGTGACATGAGAAATTTGATAATGTCATGCAAGAAGGTGGATTTAAACTCAATGAATATGATAAATGTGTTTACACGAAAGCCATAAAAGATGACTTTGTCATCTTGTGCTTATATGTAGATGGCATACTTATCATTAGGAGTAATGGTAAGATGATCAAATCCATGAAAGACATGTTGAACTCAAGATTTGACATGAAAGACATGGGCCTAGCTGATGTGATTCTAGGAATCAAAATTTTTAGAACAGCAGAAGGACTTGTTCTTAGTTAGTCTTATTACGTGGACAAGATTCTTAAGAAATTCACCAATGGTGATACTGTGTTGGCACGCACGCTGATAGATACTAGCCAACATCTATCAAAAAACCGAGGAGAAAGTATCTCTCAGGTAGAGTACGCTCGGGTGATTGGAAGTCTGATGTACTTGATGAATTGTACAAGACCAGACTTAGCCTACGCAGTAAGCAAACTGAGTAGATACACGAGTAATCCTGGTGTTGAGCACTGGAAATGAATAACAAGAGTACTGAGGTACTTGAGATATACTCGTGGAAATGGACTGCACTATATGAGATATCCTGCTATTATCGAAGGATACAGCGATGCAAGTTGGATATCGACATAAAAGACTCGAAGTCTACGAGTGGATATGTGTTCACTCTGGGAAGTGCAGTCATTTCATGGAAATCTTCTAAGCAAAGCCGTAATAACCAGATCCACGATGGAGTCTGAGTTTGTAGCTCTTGACAAATGTGGTGAAGAGGCTGAATGACTACGACAATTCTTAGAAGATGTACCGAGATGGCCAAAACCCGTGCCGGCAATCTGCATACATTGTGATAGTCAATCGGCAATTGGTCGGGCACAAAGCCATCTGTATAATGGTAAGTCTAGACATATACGTCGGAGACACAATACCATTAAACAACTACTCTCAACTGGAGTTATCACTGTTGACTATGTGAAGTCAAAGGATAACTTAGCGGATTCGCTAACCAAAGGGTTAAATCGAGAGTTAGTTGCAAGCTCATCAAGAAGGATGGGTTTGATGCCGATAGAAAATGTTAGTGCAAAAGAAACCCAACCTATGCAGAATGGAGATCCAAGAACTATGTTCAAAGGGACAACCTAACTGCACTAACAAAGGTGTTCACTGTGAGGGAACGACCCTTTGAAACAGTGAAGGATGGAGGTTAAGCATACGACCTTTAATGATTCAATAGAGTTATGTGGAAAACTCTTAAGAGATCACCTATGTGAGAAAGAAGTGGGGCCGCTTTGAAGAGAATTGAAGGCACAATTCTTAGAACTTCTCGCAGAATCAGGCATGTTTATGGCCAACAACGAACACACTCATGAGAACTGAGGTGTATCAGGGAGAGTCCTGGGTGAGATGTGTCAATGCTTACACAAACGACAGCACAGTTCAAGGACATCATGTCTACTGTCAGCCAGGAAACAAACAGATATTCACAAGGAAAGGTTCAAAGGGTGAAACCTACCTGTCCTATACTGGACTCAACTACAGAATGCTATCACATACCCTGTTTCCATTCATGTAGGGGATTGTTGGATATAGTGTGAATGGAAAGGGAGGAAAGAAGCTCCTTGGTGAGTGAGACTTTAGCCCCACATTAGGAGTTTCATGTAAATGGAAAGGGAGGTGGAAAATAAAAGGACTCCATTGTGAATGAGACTTTAGTTCCACATTGGGAGTCTTAAATCATAATTGTTGGTTTATATTATTTCACAAGCATGTTAGTTGTGAACAAATGTAAGGGGAGAAGCTCTCTCTCACGCGTGGGTGCGCAGGGCGATGCAAATCCAGGGCCCGGATTTGTACTGAACCAAGTGGACTTGTGTACGTGCACGACCTGCGTGTGTCAAATGTCCGACCGGTCGGGGCAAAATTTGTCCAAGCAGATAAACCAACGTTTTGCCAAAATTTTTTGCTCAAATATAACCAATGCATTAATTATTGATTAATGTAAAATCAGTAACCCCCAGACGTTTGGATCTGGCCGGTTAATTGGCAGTAAATGGCATTAATTCGGTCATTGATTACTGTGGAGGTCTAAGCCCATATAAAGAGATTGTGATCGAGAGCAAAATATATAGAGAAGAAATTATCTTCTACCTCCTTGCCGACCTCCCTTGATAGTGTTCGGGTACTTTCTCAGTTCGCCATGAGCAACGAGTGCTCCATTGTGCCCGTGGTCCCGCTGTTGTATCCTGAGAGACAGACGTCCATCGGAGCCTCGAAGCATCATCGGAGGAGGACAAATTTGTTTCAAGGAAACTGCGTTACTCAGACCTCAACACCTCTCCACTTCTGGTCGGGAGCTCGAGTGACCTGGTTGGGAGCTCGGGAGATACTGCTCGAGAGCTCAGGTGACCTGGTCGGGAGCTCAGGTGACCTGGTCGGGAGCTCCGGAGACCTGGTCAGGAGATACTGGTCGGGAATTCTAGCACGAGAGATTGCACCCTGCATAGAAGGGAATGTTGACCCACTCAACAGATAAGTTGAAATTTGTATAATTTCAAGTTAGTTTTCTTAACCCTCCGGGAAAAGGAGCATTTCCTTCAACAACAACAACCTCTTTAGATCCTTACCTCTGCAAAAGAGCAATGGACTAACGAACATGTATAACACCTTTATGTTTTTCTATGCAAATTGGTTTAATTCTTCGATTTATTTCAATTATTCATTGGAGTTCCATTCTTTTACATCTGGTCAAGGTTTAAAATCTCGATCCATGCCGAAGTTTCGATTTCAGACCGGAACGATACGTTTCAGTATCGTATCATGCCGTACCGATATGATTTCGGTTTTTTTTTTATATATATATAATTATTAGATAAATATGTTTAATAAATATAATTTAAAAATAAATTATATATTAATTTTATATAAGTTTGAATTATTAACAATTTAATAATATTAAATATAAAAAAATTATAATAAATTAATTACGTTAATTTCTCAAATTGATTTATTGTATTAAGTTCTCAAATTGATTCTAGATAAAAAAATATTAGCTATAATAAATATATAAATTAACACAAAAAGCTATATATATATAATTATATAATGTAATTATTTATTCATTTAATTTTTTATTAATGTAAATAATATATATTTAAAATAATAAAAAATATCAGAATATTAATTAAATAATAAAACTGTAAAAAAGAAAATAATAAAAAAAATTATCACAATGTAAATTTAATTTATTAGATTTTTTAATTTTTTTGAATTTTTAAATAATTTTAAAATAGAAAAAAATAATTTTCAGAATATTAATTAATAAAATTTATCTAATTTTTAATTTAAATATATTTTTATATATTTTATAAGGACAAAACATTTAAATGAGGAAATGTTTGATTAAATAAAACATTTGAATTTTATCGTCGCAGCAAGCCTTACGCACAGCGCCTTCGGCGGAGGTGTCGAGGCGTCCAACGGCTTCGACGCCATCCAGCGGCGCTTCTGACGTCGCCAGAGGATTTGGTGACGCTTCTGGCAGAGCCCAAGGAGTCACGCGACGCCACGACTGTGCGCCGTGGTGTTTTTGCGAGATGGTCGAAGGCACCTCCGGACGCTCGCGACTCTTCCGTCGGTGCCAGAGGTGTCTCGCGAAGCGTCCTGCTCCGCGTGTTGACACACGAAATCACGAGGCTTATGGTGCCGGTTTCGATACGTCGACGGATCGGTAAAATCCGCATGTATCGTCCAGCACGGAACAACACATACTGGCTATTAACAAACTATACTGCTTTGTTTCTTTGCAGAGATTTGTCATACAATCAATTATCAGGAAGCTTTCCATCTTGGGTTAGCCAAGGAAACTTACACTTGTATGTTGAAAGATTGATTTGTTATGTTTAGTAAAAATAGCAACACTAATTTTAGAAAATATTTTTGATCCTGTCGAAGAGCGAGGTGGACTCCCAAGACCGAGGCGGCACTGAGAACTGCTTCCGCTGGCGCCTCCCTACAAGAAAGATGACCGTCAGCAACCCACCGGGAGAATTCTCCGGCAAGGCCCTCCGACGATCAAGTCAGTATCCAGTGGAGAAATGAAACTGGAGAAGAGAACTGTAGCTAGAAAAATATATCGCATACCTGTGGGTGAAGGGAGGAGAGCCTTATATAGCCGAGGGAGCCGACAGCCTCTGCCCGCTTCTGCCACACTTTGTCTCATGCGGGGACAGGATCAGGGGCCACTGTCAGCTCGCCGACCGACGCCGCCCCATCCTAACATATGCAGGGGCACCGTGGTACGGTGGCTAGAACTTGTCAGGAAGGTACGGTGTCAGCGGGATATCCGCGATTCGGACACGAGTGGTGTCAGGCCCGAGTCGGCCTATGTCAACTCTCATACCACCTTTATCAGTATGGTGTCAGGGGGTAGGTACTGCCGCGGATAACGACAACTCCCGAGTCAGGACGTACCAAAAGGTGTGCCGATCGGCTACTTCGAGGGAAACCTAGCTATGCAGCTGATGACATGCCGACCAAAGCATTTGTGCGCGCCAAGTCGTGGGGCGCTCGGACCTAGCGCGACCGACTTATCCTTCGAAAACAGGATTACAACACAAGGAGTGTGTCGACCGGGTACCGATCGAGTACTGACCGAGTGCGGTCGGGTGCCGATTAGGTGCTGACTAGCTGACATAAGGTCAAGCACTCGGTGTTTCTCGATGGGACTAATTCAGACTGTACCCGGTTAACCATCTGATCGGGTGATCCGACCCGAGTGAGACTTGAGCCTGTGGCCATCTCCACGTTTCATGCCTTGCCACGCCGGACTGTCAGAGCTCTCCTGGCAATGCCCTATCTTCGTGAGACGCTATGCAGGCCGACCGACCTACACGTGAACTAGGTCGGGATCATAAGCATCCCCTTCGAGTCTAGTCGAAGGAGTCGTCGAGTCTGACTGACTGGACCATTAGTTCATAGTAATCAGGCTAACTTGCATGGGCCGACTGACCGGCCAATTGCCATCACCCACTGCGCGACTGGACACGGCGTGGCCAACATCATCCTCTCACCTTGTCTTTCACGTCTTATCCTTCGACACTCAACGATTGATTCGTATCCCCCCCATTAATTGTTGAGGGCACGTGTCCTTATGCTATTGGGTTTCAGCCCGAACGGCATGACAGTATAACAATACGTACTATCTGCCATGATGAAGCTGACCTTCTCCTGATCCTCGACCGCTAGAGGCACTTGGTGATAGCCTTGATATGCGTCCATCATAGAGATGAGTTCACTATCGGCAGTCGAGTCGACCATCTGGTCGATCCTTGGCAAGGGATAGCAATCCTTCGGGCAAGCTCGGTTGAGGTCACGAAAGTCGATGCATACTCACCAATTGTTGTTGGGTTTGGCCACGAGGACCACATTGGCTAGCCAGGCCGGGAATTGAACCTCTCTAATGTGTCCGGCCTACAACAGCTTCTCACCTCCACTTGGATGACCTTGTTCTGCTCTGTATTGAAATCCCTCTGGTGATGCTTGACCGGTCTGGCATTCGGATACACATGCACATGGTGCTCGACCACTTCCGGCCGGACACCCTGTAGATCCTTTACCGTCGAGGCGAACACATCCCGGCTCTGTGTTAGGCACTCCAATAGCGGTTCTTTAATTCGTCAGGCAAGCCTGCCGCTATCCTGACTCTGGTCTCAGCCCGATCGGGGAGTAGCTGAGCCTCCTCTTTTTCTTCGTGCAGTTCCGCCCAAGAGGAAACATGTACCATATTGCAGCTGGGGGATGTTCACCTTGACTTCTGGCCCTCTGCCCGAATGTCATCCACGTAGCACTGGCACGTCACTCGCTGATCTCCTTTAACTTCCCCGACCTTATCATCGACCGAGAACTTGATCTTGAGATAAAAGGTTGAGACCACTGCTCGGAATTCGTTGAGGGTCGGTCGTCCCAATATCACATTGTAGGCTGAAGGGGCGTCCACTATTAGAAAAGTGGACCACTGGTTCTTTTCAAGGGCTCCTCGCCAAGGGACACAACCAAACGTATCTGCCCGATCGGTTGCACCTGATTCCCCGTAAACTCGAACAATGACGTGACCACCAACTCCAACTGAGACGGCTCGATCTGCAATTGGTCAAAAGCTTTCTTGTACAATATGTTTACCGGATACTTGTGTCCACGATGGTGCGGTGGATCTGATAGTTGGCGATCACGACAGTGATAACCAGGGGCGTCGTCATGTGGGACCTCCAATCCTCGTAGGTTCTGTGGCCCGAAACTGATCTGAGGGCCATGTGCCTGGGTGGCACTTGTCCCCACCTGGTGAATTTTTAATCGGCGTACCTGGGCCTTTCGGACTCGGTTCGAATCCCCTCTGATTGGTCCACCCGAGATCGCATGGACCCCTCCTCGAACAGTGTTCTGCTTGTTAGCCTATTCCTCATCCCTCTTCAGGCTCAACCTGCCCATCTAGGGGAAATAGGTTACGAGCGGCAGGTGTGTTCCTTCTAGGCTCTCCTGTCGCTGGTATGACCGAGGGACTTCCCCGACCTAGGTCGCGTCATGGGGAGACCTGTCGCCCCCGTCCCCGAGTGATAGGGGTCCGACCTATCAGCATTCTTTGGTGTTGTGTGTGTTGCTCTGGTGGAAAGAGCAATAAGGCCTCCATCGGGTCGGCAGACATCCCTGAGCTACCTACTGCACGTGTCTTTGCTCCATTCCCACCCGGTCGATTGCCCCTCTAGGGCTACGGATGGGTCCGTCTAGTGGGCGGTTGTTCTGTAGGGGACTTGATATTGGGGTGCCCCCGACTCCCTTTTTTTCGGGTGGCTTGGGCTTCCTCCACGTTGATGTACTTGACAACTTTCCCCAATAGACTGTCAAAGTCCTTTGGGGGCTTCCTAATCAGTGAATGGAAGAAATCCCCCTCCTGTAACCCCTGGGAGAATGCACTGATCAGTACCTCGGGGGTGGCGGTCGGTACGTCCATGGCCACCCCGTTGAACCTCTTGATGTAGGCTCGGAGCAATTCTTTCGGACCTTGTTTCGGTGCGAACAGGTTGAGGCTGGTTTTATAGTGCCTCCGACTGCTCGCGAAGTGCTGCAAGAACAACCTCTTGAGCTCCTCGAAACTGAACACAGATCCACTCAGGAGCCGATCAAACCATCGCTGAGTTGGTCCCGACAGTGCCGTTAAGAAAGCACGTCACTTGACGCCCTCGGGATATTGGTGAAGTAAGGCGGCGCTCTCAAACTTCATGAGATGCTCCTCAGGATCGTTGGCTCCTAAGTACTCCGGGATGGTGAAGAATCAGAGATGCTTGGGGACCAAGTCCTCGAGGATATATGAGGAAAAGGGGCAACGTGTTGGAGGAGTCAGTGGGGGGTCAGCCAGGCCCTTTCCCTTATATGGGTGCTGTCGGTGCGTCTGACTGGATACGGATGCCTCGGTCGGATTAGAGTGAGCCTCGTTGCCTCTGGCTCGATAAAATGCAGGGGGGAAAGGGATTGAGACGCCTTCTGGCCTGACAGTGTTTCCCCGACCCGCCGAGTTACCCATGGCAGAGGGCTCGGGAAACCAGGTAGTCGAGTTACTCGCATGCAGAGGCAACTGAGGGGTCTTCTGAGCTCGGGCCACCATCAGAAACTCATACTCCTCTGGTGTGATTGTCATCGTCACTCGGTTGGGATCTTCCATCTTGCGCTCTCGATCAAGCGAAATGCCCTCCTTCTAATGCCAAATATGATCCAGTCGAAGAGCGAGGTGGACTCCCAAGAGCGAGGCGGCACTGAGAACTGCTTCCGCTGGCGCCTCCCTACAAGAAAGATGACCGTCAGCAACCTACCGGGAGAATTCCCTGGCAAGGTCTTCCGACGATCAAGTCAGTATCCGGTGGGGAAATGAAACTGGAGAAGAGAACTGTAGCTAGAAAAATATATCGCATACCTGTGGGTGAAGAAAGGAGAGCCTTATATAGCCGGGGGAGCCGACAGCCTTTGCCTCGCTTCTGCCATACTTTGTCTCATGCGGGGACAGGATCAAGTCACTGTCAGCTCGCTGACCAGCGCCGCCCCATCCTGACATATTTAGGGGGTGTCGTGGTACGGGTGGCCAGAACTTGTTAAGTACGGTGTCAGCGGGATATCCGCGATTCGGACACGAGTGGTGTCAGGCCCAAGTCGGCCTACGCCGACTCTCGTACCACCTTTATCAGTATGGTGTCAGGGGGTAGGTACTGTCGCGGATAACAACAAGTCCTGAGTCGGGACGTACCAAAAGGGTGTGTCGATCGGCTACTTCGAGGGAAACCAAGCTATGCAGCCAATGACATGCCGACTAGAGCATTTGTGCCGTGACGAGTCGTGGGGTGCTCGGACCTAGCGCGACCGACTTATCCTTCGGAAAACAAGATTACAAAACAGGGAGTGTGCCGACCGGGTACCGACCGAGTACTGACCGAGTGCCGGTCGGGTGTCAATTAGGTGCTGACTAGCTGACATTAGGTCAAGCACTTGATGTTTCTTGATGGGACTAATTCAGACGGTACCCGGTTAACCATCCGATCGGGCGATCCGGCCCGAGTGAGACTTGAGCCTGTGGCCATCTCCACGTTTCACGCCTTGCCACGTCGGATTGTCAGAGCTCTCCTGGCAATGCCCTATCTTCATGAGATGCTATACAGGCCAACCGACCTACACATGAACTAGGTCGGGATCAATTATCAAATTAATCTTGTTCATAACTTATCTAGTCTAAGTCTAATTTATAGGTGTGGACTTTATCATGTTAACAATTTCCGTCCTAATCGATAATTGACAAACTAGAAAGCACCATTTCCTTCCTTGTTTCCTTAAAGTTGGATGTTGATTTTTGTCCAAGAATTTGGTGGCAAACAATTTTGTGATCGATGACTCCAACGGCAGGTAATAAAGACATTTTGTTTCATCTCTCTCTCCTCTCTCTCTCTCAAAGTTTCTTTTTCTCTTAGCATTGAGCATTCTGTCATTGTTTGTTGTGCAGCAACTTGCCTTCAGGGCTAAACTGTCTCCAACGCACTTTTCATGCTACCGTAGTTTTCCAATTTGTGCAAAGTTATTCAATTGTAATGTTCCATATTAAGAAATTGATAAAGTATTTCTATATCTCAACTAATCATAATCTTTCACTTCAGATTCATCCTTTGTGATTAAGTGCGGTGGCAGTAGAGCAATATGTGCTTCTGATAACACTTTGTATGAGGTTGATGATGCAAATCTCACAACTGCATCATACTTTGTGACTGATACATCCAAATGGGGTGTTAGCAGTGTTGGCCACTTTATGGACTCACTTACTCCTGCTTACACTACAAAGAGCCAATCTCAATTTGAGAATACTCTAGACTCGGAATTGTTTCAAACTGCGAGGTTGTCTCCATCCTCACTGAGATATTATGGTCTTGGTCTTGAGAATGGAAACTACACTGTTAGGCTCCAGTTCGTGGAGACTGTTTTCCCTGACACACTTACTTTTGAAAGCGTGGGTAGAATGGTGTTTGATATTTACAATCAGGTATGAAAGCCACAATTCCAACTCTTATAGTCTAACAAACAAGTTGATGTTTGTGGGAAACCAAAACAAAATAAGGAAAAGGAAGACTGAACATAGTGTCAGTTTAATCAAAAATTCATTTACTTAATGAGTTGTTTATTCTGCACTTTCCTGTCTATCATGCCTTAACTGCAAGAAATATTTAAGCACTGTAATGAGGGAGAACTAAGCTGTTCTTCTCTTGTTTATATATTCTGTTGTAGAATGATCTAAAGGAGACAGACTTTGATATAAGAAAGCTGGCTGGTGGTAGATCCTTTGTAGCTGTGTCTAGGAATTTCACAGCTTCAGTATCAGATAATTTCCTCGAAATCCATTGCTTTTGGGCTGGCAAGGGTACCTGCTGTCAGCCAACACAAGGATATTATGGTCCATTGATTTCAGCTATAAGTGTAACTCCCAGTAGTAACTTGCACAATTTGGCTAGTTTTCTTTTTTTTAACAACTCCTGACATGTTAGTGTTACTATCCAGACTTCAAGCCAACAGTATCAAATAGACTGCCAAGTTGAAAGAAAAATCGCACAGGTTTGGTTGTGGGTGTTGCAGTTGGTGTTGCAGTTTTAGGCTTGTTGGCTATATGTGGAAATATTTTCTTGAGACGAAGACAAAGAAGGTTAAGTGATCCAACTCTTTTGTGCTTTCAGTATTAACAGGATTCAGTTATGCTGAACTAAGGAATGCAACTGAAGACTTCAGTTCCTCTAACATATTGGGGGAAGGAGGATTTGGCCCGGTGTTTAAGGTTATTTCTTTTGGATTTACTATCGGCACCTGACCTCTGTATTCAAAATATCTACTTTATTTGTAGGGGGCATTAGTTTTTTAATTAGTGGCCTTTCTACTAAGTTATCTTGATTGAAACAAATACTCTGTCATGTAGGGAGAACTTCAAGATGGAAGAACAATTGCCGTCAAGCAACTCTCAGCAACATCTCATCAAGGAAAGGGGCAGTTCTTGACCGAGATTGCAACTATATCTGCAGTGCAGCATCGAAATCTTATATAGTTGTATGGCTGCTGTGTTGAGGAAGACAAGAGGAGAACAAGAGTCTAGACCAAGCAATTTTCGGTATATTAAGCAAAAGTCATTCATATAAGATACTGTGCATTGCTCCAGTTCTCAAACTTTACGTGAAGCAAATAGTTAAGAATTAGAACACTATCGAACATTCACAGGTTTCACAGGTCTTACAATTCTTAAACTTCTGGGAATTAAGATTAGAAAATGCTCACAGAATTTACAGCGCAACGATAAAGGGTTGTGGCCATGCTAGTAGGGGATACTGAAGTAGCAGATGTCACCTCGAGGCCTAGTTACTTGACTGATTGGCAACTCATGGATGGAACCAGCAGCTTCACTGCCAACTACTTTGGTCTTTCAACCCAAAGATTTGCAAGCACACCGGTTGATACTGAAAGCCAGCCGTTGACCTCACAATTGTATGCTGATCCGGCCAGGTATGTAAGCCGACCGGATACGGAGTCCGGTCGGGCGGGTGGCCCGGTCGGGAAAGATGGGTGGGCGCACGAGGGGGCTGACCCAGCTCAATAAATGTGTTCGGGTCCAGACGGTATGTGCCGGTCAGTGGTAGCCGGCCGCATGAGCCCGGTCGGCAACGACCGATCGGGGATGATTCAGTCGGACAGACGCGCACCCAAAACTTCCTTAAAATAGAGGCATCGAGCTTGTATGTGGGTTCCGGGCGGACGGTCCTGGTCGGCCGTACCCGACCGGGCAACTTGTTTGCTCTGTCACAGACTACCCGCCTCGCTATAGGGAGCTACCCATGGCTTGTGATCGGTTGTCCGGTCAGGCAAGCCCGCTCGGCCTGCTGAATAGGCGTGTATCAGGAGAGGTAGAACCCACTCAGGCTACTTGCCTACCTAAAAACGGTTGACGGTCAAGTGACCGAGTCCAGTCGGGTGACTCCTCGCTACCGACCGGACAAGTCCGGATATATATCAGCGAAGTTGCCTAATTAGACCAAAATGACCATTCGGGCAGGAACGTTTAATTACGATTAGACTCCTTTCTGATACACAGAAATACTGCAGATTCTGTCATTACGAGGAAGATATCTCTGCCATAATCATGGCTGACATGGATACCAAACATTAATGCATGATGGAGGAATTATAGTAAGGGCGGGCGAATGACCTTTTGGCGGTCATGTCAGACCCTTGGGAAGATTAAGGCTGCCAGAAGATCATGTCAGAGGATTGACTTTTATGAGACAAGACAATCCAGATAAGACAGCAGTCCTTCCCTCCCCCTATATAAGGTTCGCCTAACGCTTCAGGAAGGGGATTCGATCAAATTTGGCCTCTCATCCTCTTAGTCTTCTTTGCCCTCCTACTGTGAGCCCCGTTCCTCCCAGTCATCGGTTTTTCTCGCCCGCTGCTGGTCCAACCCTGAATGTCATCGCGACTCGTCCGGCTCACTAAGTCATCTGAGCGAGGGCCCTCTCCACTTGTCGACAGGATCAAATTTAGCGTCGTCTGTGGGAATTCTGCCTGATCGAAACGCGAAGATGGGCGACTCCAACAAGGTGACAATTACACTCTCACAAGAGGACTCCGAGTTGCTGGTGGCCGCCAAAGCTCAAAAACTAGCTGCACAACAGAAGACTGATGGCCGCCCCACTCAGGAAGGTCCATCTGAGGCGGCTGGCCATGCTGAAACGGAAGTTGAGGTTCACCCGGGTAACGGCCCATGTTTCCCCCAAGCGTTCTTTGGCCCAACGGAAGGTGCAGAACAGTCCGACCCACTGGAAGTCTCTTCCAGCCATGTAATACTCAACAAAGGGAAGGCCCCAGTTATCTAAGCCCCAGCTAACCGCACTGGATTCCCTTTCTCTAGCTGAGTCCTTCAAGAGCCAGTTCCCAAGCATTTCCGACTCCTGTCTATTCCTGAGTATGGAGAAATCATAGATCCTGAAGAGCACCTGATGAAGTTTGAAAATGCAGCACTGCTACAGCAGTACACGGACGACATTAAGTGCCGAGCGTTCCTAACCACCCTGGTCGGGCCAGCTCAACGATGGTTTGACAGACTCCCGGAAGGGTCAGTGCAGGGATTTGCTGACTTCAAGAGGTTTTTCCTTCAGCATTTCGCAAGCAGCAAGAGACATCACAAGACGAGCCTTAACCTCTTTACCTTGAAGCAGAGCCCTAAGGAGTCTTTACGGGCTTATATTAAAAGATTCAACCAGATCGCGCTGGACGTGCCCACGGCCACTCCGGAAGTGTTAATCGGCGCCTTTGCCCAGGGTTTGCAGGAGGGGGAATTCTTCAGTTCGCTGATGCGCAAGCCCCCGAAAGAGAGCCTCCTGGGCAAAGCCGCTAAGTACGTGGACGTAGAGGAAGCACAAGTCGCTCGACGTCGGGAGGTCGGGCCTCTACTTGTGGCTCCCCATAGTTAGAAGACAACACCCCTCGGAGGACCCCTCCGTAGTCCCCGAGCCATAGGACATAGAGCCGGAGCTGAGCGTGACATAGTTCAGAAAGTGGCCCAGGGGTGTCTCCCCAACAGGTGACAACCTTATTGCTCGTTTTATCACAGCCACACTCACAAGACCCAAGATTGTTGGCAGACCGGGCGGGGGCAAGCTCGCCCCAGCCGGGGAACTCCCCAAGGGGCATCCCAGGGAGGAGCTCGAGGCCGAGGAAGGTCGCAGGCAGAAAGGCGAGAGTCAGGCACCCCGACGATTGCCCCAACAGCAAGACAACTATTTCCGACCTCCAACTCCCCCGAGCAAGGAGAAGTGAATGAAGAACAGGCAAACCAACATAACGCAGTACAGGGCTCAGTTAATATCATCTCAAGTGGCCCCACCTATGGGGGCACCAACCGGGCCCGGAAGTCTCAGGTCAGACGCCTAGAGATTCACCAGGTGGGGACAAGCCTTGCTCAAGCCAGAGGGCCACAGATTAGTTTCGGTCCACAGGATTTACAAGGAGTAGAAGTCCCACATGACGATGCGTTAGTCATCACCGCCGTCATAGCCAACTACCAGGTCCACCGGACCATTGTGGACACTGGTAGTTCAGTCAATACTTTGTATAAGAAAGCATTCGAGTAGTTGCAGATTGAAGCCAGTGAATTGCAGCCAGTGGCCACACCCCTCTTTGGGTTCACTGGGAACGAGGTCCAGCCGATCGGCCAAATCAAGTTGGACATTTCACTTGGAGAGGAGCCCCTGAAGAGGACTCGATGGTCGACCTTCCTGATAGTGGATGCGCCATCGGCCTACAATGTCATCCTAGGGAGGCCCGCTCGCAATGAATTCAGAGACGTGGCATCCACTTTCTATCTGAAGGTTAAATTCCAGGTCGGCGATCAGGAAGGAGAAGGGGTGATCAGAAGTTGGCACGTCGGTGCTACGTGGACGATGTCCGAATGTAAGTGCGGAAGGCGTTCCGAGCTCCGTTGGCCAGCTGTAACATGGTGCAACCCCTCCTTGGGCTGAGTTGATAGAACAAAAAGAGGAGGTTCAGCTCCTTCCCGACCGAGAAGAAACAAAGGTGAAGATAGCACCGGAGCTGGAGCCCGACCTCAAACGACAACTAGTGAGATGTCTGGCAGAGAACCAAGATGTATTCGCCTGGTCGGCCCGGGATCTGAAGGGCGTCCGACCAAAAGTCATGGAGCACAAGTTACATGTCTACCCTGACGCCAAGCCGATAGAGCAAAGGAAGAGAGACTTTAGTCCCGAGCAGAACAAGATAATTCAGGCCGAGGTAGAAAGACTCTTAGAGGCAGGACACATTCGAGAAATGCATTTTCCAACCTGGTTGGCCAATGTGGTGTTAGTGTTTAAGCCGAAGAACAAATGGAGGGTCTGTATTGACTTCCGAGATCTCAATAGAGCCTGCCCCAAAGATTGTTACCCACTCCCTCGAATCGACCAGATGGTAGACTCCAGAGCTGGGAGTGAACTTATCTGCATGCTAGACGCCTACCAAGGATACCATCAAGTGCCACTAGCCCCTAGCGATCAGGAAAAGGTAAATCCCTTCGGGCGGTAGACTTGATAGTAGATGTGGAGGAGACCTGCTGGACCTTGAGAAGGTATGACCTAAAATTGAACCCAGCCAAATGCTTATTTGGAGCAAGGAGTGAGAAGTTCCTGGGTTACATCCTGACTGAGCAAAGCATCGAAGCTAACCCTAGCAAAGTAAAGGCTCTGTTGGACATGCCACCACCCAGGAACCTGAAGGAAGTTCAACGGTTGACCGGGAGGATCACAGCTCTCTCTCGCTTCATTTCCCGGTCGGCCGATCGCAGTCTGCCCTTCTTCAAGATCCTGCGCAAGGCCACTAAGTTTCAGTGGGATGTCGAATGTGATCGGGCCTTTGAAGAATTCAAGTCTTATCTTGTCAGTCCGTCTGTCTTGGCCAAGCCTGAAGAGGGAGAGATTTTGTATGTATATCTTTCGACCACGGAGGGAGCGGTGAGTGTAGTGCTTGTAAAACAAAGGGATGCTGAACAACAGCCCATCTATTTTTCCGAGTACTTGTTGAAAGAAGCCGAGTGTAAGTATAATACACTCGAGAAGTTGGCTTATGTGCTTGTGCTGACTGCTCGGCGCTTGCGCCCTTATTTCTTGACTCATCCCATCCGGGTGTTAACCAATAGCACCCTCGGAAGAGTATTGGTCAACCCTGAAGCTTCCGGCCGGATGATCAAGTGGACCATGGAGCTGAGTGAATATGACATCCAGTATCTGCCTCGGGCCGCTATTAAGGCTCAGGCGTTGGCTAATTTCCTTAGTGAGCTGCACACTAGAGAAGAAGAAGAAACATGGAAAGTCTATGTAGATGACTCGGCCACTAGGTCAAGAAGCGGCATTGGGATTCTCTTAATTTCTCCAAAATGAGATCATCTCCACTTGGCAGTACGGTTGGAGTATCGGACTACCAATAATGAAGCGGAGTATGAAGCCCTCCTGGCGGGATTACAAGCTGCTCGGTACGTGGGAGCTGCTCGTGTCATACTTCACTCAGATTCTTAGCTCGTGACTCGATAGCTAGCCGGACAGTTCGAGATAAATAGTGAAAGGTTGCAGACTTATGCAAATGCATACGAGTAGCTGAAAGCAAGGTTTCAGGAAGTACAGATACTTCAAATTCCTCGAGAAGACAACTCGAAGGCTGATGAGCTAGCCAAGATAGCCAGTAGCATCACTCCTTGGGTCTTCGCTCATCCTTCACCTCAAGTTATGCTAGTGGCTCAGATTTAAAGGGAGACGAATATGGAGGTCGGAGGCGACTAGAGAGCTCTACTCATCTCCTATTTGCAGCAAGGAACTCTCCCGACTCATCCTGAGCAAGCTCACTTATTGAAGAAGCGGGGAGCCCGATTCACCTTGGTGGAGGACACCTTATATAAGCGAGTCTTCTCTCGGCCACTACTCAAGTGCTTAGGGGGAGAGGATGCATATTATGTACTAAGAGAAATACATCTGGGATCCTGTGGTAGCCATCCGGGAGGTCAGTCCATGGCTCGGAAGGTACTACTAGCAGAATTTTTCTGGCCAACACTTCAAAATGATGCAGATCAGATGGCCACCTCCTGCATCTCCTGTCAGAAGCACCAAAACATCTCTCATCGGCCGATCGAGGCTTTGAGGGCATCCACTGTGTCTTGCCCCTTTGATCAGTGGGGCATGGATATAGTAGTGTCTTTCCCTGTCGCAGCCGCTCAGAAGAAATTCCTGCTAGTAGCTGTGGATTATTTCTCTAAGTGGGTGGAGGCAGAGGCAGAGGCTCTGGCTCGAATCACCGAACAGGCAATCATCAAGTTCTTATGGAAAAATATTTTGTGTCGGTATGGGATACCACATAAGCTGATCTCTGATAATGGTCGGCAATTCCAGGGCCGGAAGATCTAGGAATGGTGCACAACCTATTGAATCAAGCAAGCATTCACTTCGGTAACTTATCCCCAGAGCAACGGTCAGGTAGAAGTTGTCAATCAGGTAATCTTGCGTGGTCTCAAGACTAAGCTAGATCATATGGGCAAGAACTGGGTTGATGAGTTGCCTAGTGTCCTATGGGCCCAGCGAACTACTCTTAAAGAGGGCTCAGGCTGTACCCCCTTTCAGCTGGTGTATGGCAGTGAAGCAGTCGTCCCAATGGAGGTAGGGTGTGAGTCTGATTGAAGGCATCTCTATGGAGAAGATAACGCAGAAAAGAGCCATCTGGATTTAGATTTGATCGAGGTAATCCGAGACAGAGCAACAGTCCGAATGACGGCTTACCGACAAAGAATGCAATGAAGATGCAATCAGAAGGTCATACCCAGGAGTTTCCAAGTCGGCGATCGCGTATGGAAAAGAGTCAAGCCGGTCGAAGAGGTAGGTAAGCTGGAACCCCAGTGGGGGGACCCTTCCTGGTGGTCGAGAAGCTAGGATCCGACGCTTACTACTTGCAAGACGCTCAAGGAAAAAGGCTAAGAAGACCCTGGAGCGCCATACATTTAAAATTGTATCGTGATTAAAACTCGAGCACTCCCTGTAATAGTGTTAGTTGTAAACCGGATGATAATGATCAAGACAACCACAGCTCGGTATCCAAACTCTCGTTCATACGAGTTATAAGTGGGTCTGCTCCCACGCACCCGTCGACCTCGGTGTCGGTCGGGTGTGGTTGTCCGCGTTCGGTCGGGTGTGGTTGTCCACGTTCGGTCGGGTAAGCCGAGTGGCGTCCAGACTCTCGCGCATGAGAGTTATAAGTGGGCTTGCTCCCACGAACCTGTTGAGGCAATCTGTGGTCCGGAGTGACTAAGTGTTTTGATGTTTGGGCAAAGGGTTTAAGTTAGGTTTACCCTTGTGTTCTTATATGTGTATGTTGAGTGTGTAGGTTGTACAGGTTACACATATGGACTTGGCTGGATGACCTCAGTATGATGAAGGGTGGCATGGAGACAAGCTGGAGGCTTGTGTGCACCCGAGGGACCTTGGAGAGCAGGGACGATGAGCTGATGGGCGCTGACTTCAAGGCATGCGTGAAGGATGGCATGGAGGCAAGCTGGAGGCTTGCATGCATCCGAGGGACGAGAGCCGAAGATGAAGAGGGCGCGAAGGCAACAGTCGAGGCTGCGGAGGAGGAGTCAGTCAAGTCGTGAGGGTACGAGTGCAGTGTGATTGTACTCGGGAAATCCTAGGGTTTGAGTGCGGAGTGGAATGTACTCATGAAGGGTAACCTTAGGTGGGTGAGTAGACCAGTCGACTGGCCTTAGGGCAGTCGAGTGATGGAACTCACAGAAGGGTCTCAGCCTGGGACCAGTCGACTGCCCTTGGGGCAGTCGACTGGTAGGTGGCTGGTGAGTTGGCTGAGAATTCGAACGTTGGGGTGTAACGGTCGAATTTCAGTGGCACCAGTCCTATTTAAAGAGGACGTCGTGGTGCTGAGATTCTTGACGAATTTTATCTTGGTTAAAGGCAAGATAGTAGTCTTTGTGCTCAGAGGTTTGTTTGGTGTTGTGGCGAGGTTTCTCCACCCACAAGGAGCGACGAGGGCTAGCCGGAGGTTATCCGGGGAGTGATCCACCGACAGATTCTTGGATTAGTCACCCGGCCGGGGTGGATACTAAGTAAATTCTTTTGTTAGCATTGTCTGTTTTCTTTATTATTGTTTCCGTTGTGCAACTAACAAAGCAGGTATAAGAAAGATCTGAAAACCGCTATTCACCCCCCCCCCCTCTAGCGGACACAAACGATCCTACAATTGGTATCAAAGCGAGGACCGCTCTTGATCGGACTAACCGCCGAGGGAGCACACACTAGAGGAAGAAAAACAATGGAAGATAAGTTGGGGGAAGACATCTACACTCCACCGCCCTACGATCATGAGGACTTCATCTTTTGGAGGGCGAGAATCAAGACTTGGTTCGGGATGGAGTAGGCATGTCGAATCGCGCTTGAAGAGTCATATGAGATTCCAAAGGATAAGTACGGAAAGAGGCTTAGGCCTAAATATTGGAATCAAGAACAACAAGACCAATCCAAGACGAATAAGAAGGTAATTGAAGTATCGATTAATATTTTGCCTAACAACGTCTTGAGTGATGTAGGAAAATATTCAAATGCGCATGAGCTATGGAAAAAGGTGGTCGAATTCCATGAAAATTCTACACAAGTCCAACTAATAGAAGATCCCAGTGAAGTGAGCTTCATGATTGAAGAAGAAGAAGAAGAAAAGGAAGTGTCAACTTCTTCAAGTGAGGAGGAGGAATTAAGTGAAAGATCATCAACTTCCTCAAGAGAAGAAGAGGAAGAGGTCACCACCTCAAGGATTGAGGGGGAGGAGAGACCCTCATCCTTACAAGAACAAGAAAGAGCTTCTACCTCCACCAAAGCTAAATCGAAAGAGCACATCACATGCTTTGGTTGCAACGAAAAGGGGCACTACAAGGACAAGTGCCCAAAAGGTAAAAAGGAGGTACACTCTAAACCCATCTCAATTCAATTTAATGCTAACATGAGGTGTAGGAATGAAGAATCCCAAGAGAAGAAAAAGAAGATTAGATGCTTCACATGCGGGGAGCTAGGGCACTACCGCATCAAGTGCCCAAAGAAAGGTGAGCTAAAGAAAATGGAGCACTTGAGGAGATGGGAGAAAGAAGAAAGGAAGAAGAGAAGAAACTCACATCAAGGAGGAACTTCAAAGGTAAGAAAGGTAACTCCTAACCTTAAGCCAAAATGTAATGCAAATTTAAGTTCCTCTATGCATGATACAAGTAAAGTAAATTATTCATTCATGCATGCTAGACATCATGAAAATTGTTTACTTGTGCACAATTTCAGATTTAGATATAATGATAGGACTAAGGATAACAAGGTAGATCAAAATCCTAGGAGAAGCATGCATAATGATAGACCCAAGACCTCTAGACCTAAGGATCATGGCACTAATCCCAAGAAGGGAAGGAATGTGCCTAGAAAAAAGGGTAGGTCTAAGAATGTCCAAAATGGACATATGGACTCAAAAGTTAAAACCTTAGAAAGGGAAAAATCAAGCCTTGAAGGCAAGACTTGATAAATTAGAAAAGACCCTAGAAAGATTCACGGTTGGATCAAAGGGTCTAGACATGGTATTGGGTAGTATAAAACCCAACCATGATAGATCAGGGTTGGGCTACCGATCTAAGACCTCCAAGGCCAAGGAAAAGAGAAATGCTAGGGTAGCATATGGTTATGGCAAGGAGGGAAATTCTAAGGATGGCAAGGGGGTGTCATCCAAAGGGAGAAAGGATGACTTAACCAAGGACAAGGTGTCCAAGGTTAAGAAAGTTCATTTTGTAGGCCAAGAGTCACCGGTGGCACACCGGTGTGGTCTGGTATGGATCGAGTCACCTGGGGAGGTGGCTAGGACTCAGAGCTCAAAGGGGAGCTCTAGGAGTCTCTGGGGTCCATGGTAAATGAATCCCAATAGATTTTCTCCTAGGAAATTAGGTGAAATGTGCCAAAAAGGGTTAGAAGACTTGGGTAAGTCTTAATCCTAGGTTTTGGCACATCAAAAGGGGATTTAGGGAGAAAAATGTGGAAATACGGTTACATTGGGAAGAATTAGGTTTTAATGTGTGAATATCACAGAATTCAATGATGGAAATGAATTATGATCAAGTGTAAGATGATACATTGAGGAGAATTCAGAATTAGAACTCTTTGGATGAGTTTAAATGATACACTTTAAGAGAAGTTAGATTTCGTGCCAATCTTGGGATACGGAGTACATTTGTTTATAAACGTATTTTTCCCAAGTAGATATTGGCTCCACAAGTCTCCTCACGAAATTTCAGAATTTTTGGAGATTTGTGGAATTAGTTAGGTGTTTCTGAAATTGGGCTGAAAAACCTGAAACTCAGGTATCAGTCGACTGGTTTCAGCCCAGAAACTCTCTGTTCGATTTGGGAGTCGACTGTCATATGGGCAATCGACTGATCAGTGAGAGTATGCAAAAAGAGCCTATTAGGTGATAAGATATTGCAAGGAAAGTGTCATGCTATCTTGTGAGACTTTATGTCATGATTTGATATGGTTTAAAGGTCATAGAGTGCTTAAAATCATTGGATGATATTGGATGATAAGCTTTTGATAGTTGAGAGGAGTTGATCATATTAAGAATACCTATGGATAAGGAGAGAATTGAGGGCAATTCCTTGTGAAAATGGATAATGGTTAGAATTGGAAAACACAAGGAATCATGGATAGACTTGAAAGGTGATACGAAATGTCAAACTGTTAAGGAAATTAATTGTGTACCAAAGTCAAGCACATTTGATACTCTTAGTCAAATCATACTTTTCTAGGATAGGGTATATCCTAGCAAGTATGCTTGTAAATCTTTAAGGTTTTTCAGAGTTTTGGTTGAATTCTTTTTGGCACTAGGAGAAAGGTTGCTTGGGGCAATTCTTTGATAGTGTCAAAGGGGGAAGAACTTGGAAGTTGAGTTGGGTAGAACTTGACTTGGTGTTAAGGTGTTAAATTGGGTAGAACTTCACCTTGGTACAATGAAAATTGGGAGAAGGCATAGGTCAAGGGGGAGATTGCCTCCTAGTTTGCCTTAATTTTCATAAGAAACTTTTGGGTTTCATGCATGGAAATATGACATTGGGGTCATATAGCATGAAGATTGGTTTTTGAGGTGTAATTGTCATGCAAATCAATGCTAGGGATGCATTATGGAATGACATGGGCAAAGACATCAAAGGGAAACCAAAACTAGGACTTTTGGTTAAGGTTTGAGTGAACCTTTTTGCTAGTTTTAGGTTTTGTGTCAAACTTGGGAATGGTGATAGATACATTTTGGAATGTATTTTTCCCAAGTAAGTATGGGTACCACAAATGTCTCCACAAAATTTGGGAATTTTTGGAAATTTGTGGAATTTCTGGCGCATTTCTGAATTTCGTCAGAAAGGCTGAAATTCTGATTTTCAGAGTATCAGTCGACTGCCCTGGGGGGCAGTCGATTGGTAAAGGCTGATTTTTGTATCATCAGTTGGGTATGTGTCCAAATGATGCAAAACAAGTGTATGGGGGGCTAGTACACTTTGTTTATAGTCATTAGGGATTGAAAGAACCAATAATTGGGATATTGTTGAGTTCTTTTTGATATTAGGCAAAGGGGGAGAAGTGTTGGGTTTAAGTTGGGAAGTCAAATACACCTTTGCTAGAAACCCTAGGTTTAGGGGAGCTAAGATTAAGGGGGAGCATGGTTGCTCCATTTTTGGCGTAAGGGGAACCTTGGAGAGGTTCTTAAAACGCCTTTGTAAGTCCAATGTAGGGGGAGCTTGGGAAAAGCTTTAAAAAGCCCGTTTTGGTGAAAATTCCTAACTTAGAGGGTTAGGTGTAGGATGCCTTCGGATATGATCCATTTGTGCATTCTATATGCATTATTTTGCTATTTGACTACTATCTTATTTCCCTAACTTAAACGTATTGTCAAACATCAAAAAGGGGGAGATTGTTGAGGCAATCTGTGGTCCGGAGTGACCAAGTGTTTTGATGTTTGGGCAAAGGGTTAATGTTAGGTTTACCCTTGTGTTCTTATATATGTATGTTGAGTGTGCAGGTTGTACAGGTTACACATATGAACTTGGCTGGACGGCCTCAGTACGGTGAAGGGTAACATGGAGACAAGCTGGAGGCTTGTGTGCACCCGAGGAACCTTGGAGAGCAGGGACGATGAGCTGATGGGCGCGGACTTCGAGGCATGCATGAAGGATGTCATGGAGGCAAGCTGGAGGCTTACGTGCATCCGAGGGACGGGAGCCGAAGATGAAGAAGGCGCGAAGGCAACAGTCGAGGCTGCGGAGGAGGAGTCAGTCGAGTCGTGAGGGTACGAGTGCAGTGTGATTGTACTCGGGAAATCCTAGGGTTTGAGTGCGGAGTGGAATATACTCAGAAAGGGTAACCTTAGGTGGGTGAGTAAACCAGTCGACTGGCCTGAGGGTAGTCGACTGATGGAACACACAGAAGGGTCTCAGCCTGGGACCAGTCGACTGCCCTTGGGGCAGTGGACTGGTAGGTGGCTGGTGAGTTGGCTGAGAATTCGAACGTTGGGGTGCAACGGTCGAATTTCAGTGGGGGCAGTCGACTGGTAGCGAGGGTTTCGGCCCAAGTCCTATTTAAAGAGGACGTCGTGGTGGCTGTGATTCTTAACGAATCTTGTTTTGGTTAAAGGCAAGATAGTAGTCTTTGTGCTCAGAGGTTTGTTTGGTGTTGTGGCGAGGTTTCTCCACCCACAAGGAGCGACGAGGGCTAGCCGGAGGTTATCCGGGGAGTGATCCACCGACGGATTCTTGGATTAGTCACCCGATCGGGGTGGATACTAAGTAAATTCTTTTGTTAGCGTTGTCTGTTTTCTTTATTATTGTTTCCGCTGTGCAACTAACAACGCAGGTACAAGAAAGATCCGAAAATCGCTATTCACCCCCCTCTAGCGGACACAAATGATCCTACAGAACCCGCCGACCTCAGTGCCAGTCGGGCGTGGTTGTCCACGTTCGGTCGGGTAAGCCGAGTAGCATCCAGACTCTCGTTCATACAAGTTATAAGTGAGCTTGCTCCCACGAACCCGCCGACCTCGGTGCCGATCGGGTGTGGCTGTCCACATTCGGTCCGGTAAGTCGAGTGGCGTCCAGACTCTCTGCCATAATCATGGCTAACCTGGATACCAAACATTAATGCCTAATGGAGGAATTATAGTAAGGGCGGGCAAATGACCTTTTGGCGGTCATGTCAAACCCTTGGGAAGTTAAGGTTGCCAGAAGATCATGTCAGAGGATTGACTTTTATGAGACAAGACAACCCAGATAAGACAACAGTCCTTCCCTCCCCCTATATAAGGTTCGCCTAACGCTTCAGGAAGGGGATTCGATCAAATTTGGCCTCTCATCCTCTTAGTCTTCTTTGCCCTCCTACTGTGAGCCCCGTTCCTCCCAGCCATCGGTTTTTCTCACCCGCTGCTGGTCCAACCCTGAACGTCATCGCGACTCGTCCGGCTCACTAAGTCATCTGAGCGAGGGCCCTCTCCACTTGTCGACAGAATCATATGCAAACACTGACATCGATAAGGGATGATGATTCTTCTTTTCAGGGGAAGTATATGTACTGTCTAAGTGTTTTGTAATGTGAGTGCCACGAGACTTTAGCCATTGCCATCAGTAGTTACTTTGTCTTAATATTTCCTAAGAAACATCTGAAATCTGTAAAGATAGTTTGTGATATCATGCTTGCTAAATAGATGTTTTCAGTGTCAGGTTCCACAATTTGGTGTATGTTGCTGCTTCAAAAAGTAAATCTAGAAGTATATTTCTTAGTTGGTTTATTATCTAACTATGCTTAAGAATAGACGATTATAGTTTACTCGGCATCTGCCTTCATTGGCTGCCAAAAGCTTTCCTCTCTCGACGGCCTAGTAACACCAGTTGACAAAGAAACTGGTGCAGATCAGAAGAAATTTCTCTCAACAGCATGGCACATCAAAATCTGCAGTCAAACTGTTTTCTCGCCGTCGCTATGGAATGATCTGAACTCAAGTGTGAATAGAAAAATTGGAAACACTCTTTCTAAGAGAGAAAGAGAGCGAGAGAGAAGATGAACACTGTTGCAAAAACAAGTGAATACAGAACTACACTGTAAAGTCAAATCTTCATTCTTTGTGTAAAATGATGTTAGATCAATATTAGATAAACTCAAAAATTTACAGACTTCAAGGATTTAAGTTTGTAATGTACCTTTATTACTCTCCATCTCCTGACTAATGACTTCTAACTTCTATTCTTCTGAAGAGTAATTATATTTACCAATCTTCATGCACGGAATGTATCATATGCTCTAAATTGTCAACTGATGTCTCATTCTGAAATTGTTGATCGATGTCTAGTTCTTGTTTCCTTGGCTTCACACATGATAAATCATGCCAACCTGAATAAGTGAAGAGTGTGGGATCCCAAAAGAAACTGCAGGACTGCGGGAATTACGTCGAAGAAACCCGTATATTACATCGATTGTAAACTTTTTGATCCATGATGAGGATTCATGAGCTACAACACAGGTGTGGCCCATCATGTATGAAACCCCAGCTTCCCTCTCTTCCAGCAATGCCCACACCTTTTGCCTCAGTTTTTCTGTTTCTTCAACCAATGTAAACCGCACCTTCTTTCCACCATCAGCAACAATTGCAAGCCCAGCAAGTGCATCCGAGACTGACTCTGAGTGTTTAACAATCAATGGCTTGTCACCGGCTGAAGAATTTCGACCTTCCTGGTCAAGGAATTCTGCAAGCTTATGCAGCAACTGGTTCTCAAATTCAAAATTGTCTGAACCTCCATCCTTATAGCCATACCTTACTAGGCATCTAAAGATCCCATGCTCAGGTTGTCCAATTCTTGTGATTAAGAATCGTTCATGAAGAGGAACTTTTGGCACTGTTAGTGTCTGCAAGCACACAAATATGAGAACTCGATGAAAAGCTGGAAAATTTGTGACAAAGTGGGCAAACATGGGTGGGACTCCATTCATGATGTTGGAGTAGACGAAGCCAACTCCTGGGACTCTGACAAGGCCAAGGCTGGGGCTGCTGCTGAGTATCCTGTCGAGGCTGACCTTGTTTTGAAGCTCGAATTCCCTCTTCTTAACAGTGCCATAGTGCCATGTAAACATTGCCGTCAAGATTGTCAGTGATATAACAAGGGGAAGCCAACCTCCATGGTCAACTTTGGCAGCACATGCAGATAAATAGAGGAGTTCCAGAGAACCAAAGGTCAAGGTGAAGAGGAGTGCTAGGAATATTGATCGCTTCCAGACAATAGTGATGATAAAAAACATCAAGCATGTTGTCACCAGCATTACTATAATTACAGCCAATCCTAAAAGTGGAAGAAAGAAGAAATTATGGATCATTTATCAAAGTTAAAACCGATAAGGTTTGTTGTTTTCAGTTGTTGGAGACTCAGAATGAAGAATAAAGCACAATACCATATGCATTTCCAATCATTGTAGTATCTCTGAAACCGATGGCAACAATGAGGCACAAGAACATAAGAAGCCAGTTCACCTCTGGTATGTATATTTGCCCATGGATATGGTTCGAGGTGTGTATAATTTTGACACGAGGGAAACATCCCAAAGCTCTACATTGACTGATAATGGAAAAGGTTGCTGAAATAATTGCCTGACTTCCAACAACTGTGGCCAATGTAGCAATGACAAACACCGGCCAGAACACTCTATCTGAATCAAGAATTCAAGAAGACTAGGTGAAATTATTGATGATGCTAGCAACTAAAGAAACAAAGAATCTGAAGTGACAACTAAATGTTCATCAGAACACTTTGATTTTAGCAACTTCCAGACCAAAGATTTCTAAATAGCTGAGTGTAAAGAAAAAAAAAAAAAAAGGGGCTATGCTTGACTATTTTAAGGCCATTTCTCCTCTTTAATGGAATAGATTTTGGAGATAGGAAAACAAGTGTGATCATTACCAGACCTTCCTCTAGTAAGCTGAGAAATCAAGACTTTTTTATATTGCAAAAGAGTTGTCAGTTTAAGCACCTGGGAGAGCTTTAAAGAAGCTTTGTTGGAGATCATCTCTGTGCTTGGACAGGTAGGCAGCTTCGCCCATGTATGCAAGAACCAAGCAAGGATATACTACTGCCGTAAATGCTATCTGAAATAATAGTAAATGAGAATCTAGATAAAACCATTTTCGTTTGTCTTAGTTTGTAATAACAATTAGCTGAATGAAAGAACAATTTTGAAGAACATTTCTAATTATTGAAACTAAAGCAAAGTGAACTACGGACTACAAGAGAAAAACGACCCAAGTTTCTTTTACCGCAAGGTTGAATTCCCTACAATCTATTTCTAACTGAAATATGATTTACATGCAAGAAACAACTAGAATTAAGCACGTCATGAATGTAAATACTAAAATAAAGTGAGTTCCTAAGTGAAAAATAAGGATAATTAACATTAAAGAAAATTAAGGATAATTGCAGGATAATATGTTTCAGATCCGGAACAGTGCATAGAACAACACCTATAATATCAGTTGAGAAACTTCTAATATCTATAAGTCAGCATCGTTCTAATGACTTAACAAGTTATAACATTCCAAGTGTTATCTTACCCGAATAGAAAGCTTTGAGAAATGCCCAAGGTCAGCAAACATTGCCTCAGCACCTAATAAAGCGCATTTATCATTAGCTAAAAAAATAAATACAACTGTTTGTAAATTATATATCGAAGTGACGAACCTGTAACACAAAGGACAAGGCCTCCAAGAGAACTCCATCCATCCTTCCCAGACTTCTTAAAAAAGAGATAAATATAATGCGGTGAGGTAGCACGAATAACACCAGGGTTCCACTTAATAATGTTGTAGATTCCAATAGTACTTATGCAGATAAGCCAAGCGATCAGGATTGGAGAAAACAAAAAACCAATTCGATGAGTTCCATAGTGTTGTAGAGCAAACAGCCCAATTAAGATGGCGCATGAAATAAGAACAGTGTAACCTGCATGAATAAGAATAAGCCTGTTATATCAGGAGTTGAGTCAACTCTTGGCTGGTGCCCACGCAATAGCAAAAGGCAAACAATACTTAAACAGAGAGTAGCATGTCATTTTTAAGAAAAATGCTATACGTACCCTACCTTTAGTCAACGCAAAACGCCTGAAGCCAAAATATTATTATTTCAAAATGAATTCAATACTGTGATGAACCATGCTTTGATGAATTGTTGCGATCGTTATTGGTGGCAGTGTTAGTGCTGTGCTGGTCTTGTGTGTTGCACATGAGCACAAGTGTGAGACAGAGAGGAGAGGTAGAGAAAAAGGCTATGCTCTTACCTTCATGAAGACCTGGAAGCTTAATTCTGAGTCCAGAAACAGCTGAAACGACTAGAGAAATATGAAAAAAAAAATGTCAGTTCAAATAAGTACTTACCTTCATGCAAATGCTTCTAACATATATCTTATATGCAATTTTTCTTTCTAAAAAAACCCTCAAATACTCTAAATACTAAACTGAATCACTAGTATGCTCTTAATCTTTATCTTACTTTTTTACTATTGAAAACGCCAAACACACAAATTCACATAGGAAGCTCTCAAGTTAGTTACATGAAGAAATTTAAGACCAACTCATCTTGTGAAATTTCTACTTTAGTCAGCTTCAGAATTTTACTCAATTGTTTAGACCGTAAAGCAGCATTTCACAGGAATCCAACTATACCTGAGATTGTCGGGGTCAAACAACCATCGCCAATGACCATACTTGTCCCTAATAGGGTAAATAGTAGTAGTAAAAGTCGAGAAGTCTGATTCTTCTCAAGAAATTTCTTTATCCGTAAGCTTGTTCGAGTTTCCTCACAGTCAGTTTCAAGCTCGTAAGCAGTCAGGTGCTCATGTGCAGAATGGGACGTATTCGACAGTCCGATCTTTGAATGCCGGGACATTAATGAATACAGAGCAAAGGTCCCGCCTGTATACAACTGAGAAAATGAAGATGGAACAGCCAAGTATACTGGACCGGATTTTGAAATATAGTAATTACCTTCACCATTATCATCTGCTCCTAGCACCAAGATGATGTACTTGCAGAGAGCGATGAGAGTGAGACTCCAGAAAACTAGAGAAAGAGCACCTAGAATCTCAGCATCCTCTTCATGGAGGCGTAGCCTGCCCGAGAAGGTGCTCTTGAAGACATAAATAGGAGAGATGCTTAAATCGCCATACACGACACCAAAACTCTGGTAGGCCAATAAAAGCGTGGTTCTGTATGATTTCTACAAGCAGCAAGAGTTAGTGACAGAAATCGAGACCAAAGATTGTTCGTCAAGAGAGTAGCAAAAATCGTCAGAACCTAGTAAATGCATTGAAACAACCGTGTAATGGCCAGAAAAATGTACGTGATTTATTCACGAAGGAGTGGGTCGGACAAAATTTATTGTGCAATTGTGAATGAGAATAAAACTACTGCCAAAACCTCGTGATTCAACATTCTCAAACATTAATGAAAAAGCCTTTTTTTCATTTGAACAAAAACTTGATTGTTAATAAATATTTAGGTTCATGTTGGAAAAAAAAAGGCCAGAAATTCCGCAAACTCTGTTCAATTCTGATAGAGGACAGTAAAATGTACAAATAATACAAGAAAATAGAGCCAGATGGAAAATCGACTTTTCCAACAAAATAAATATTCTTGTGAAGGGATCAAATTTCTAACTTGTCCTATAGAGCAAAAAAAATCTTAATTAAATTTGCTAACTTCTAAACTCAACATCTGCAATCAAAATCCCTAACCAAAAAGACATTAAGAAGACGACTTCGGTTCCTGTTTCCATTAAAATCATCGAAAAAACTATATATCCAGACCCTACAAATCCTTGAATCTCCGAAAAGTTCAAATCTTTGGGTGTTCCAAAAAACGCCGGAAAGCAACCAGAAACGCCAAGAGGAAGAAAACAAAAAAAAAAGCAATTAACTCACTGATGACCGGCTCTCCGAGACCCTAGATTGGCTCTCCAAATCCATCCTTCCCCTTCTCTCCGTCCGCCTGCGCCAGAATCTTCGACCGCCTCCGCTGAAATCTTCAACAAGGGCATTCAAAATCTTCTTCTTTTTCAAAAGCAACGAGAAATCCGGGATGATAACGAGAGCGGACGCAGAGCGGGAACAGTTACGGAGGAGGAGGCGGCCAGAACTTGCGCTTGCTTTGCTCGAACTGGATGCGGAGAGGAGAGCGCCAAAACGTTTCGGGCTCCGTGGGGCGTGGTGTTTTGGTCTCATTCAACTCTACGTGTGTGAGTCGGCTCTCTCTTTATTAGACCTTGCGATCTTAATCAATGCACTAGTTTGAACGGAATTAAATTTCCAATATTTTAATAAATTTAAAATAAATTTTGATTTTTTTAAACATCTTTATTATAATATCTAAGAAGATTCAAAACTTAGCAAAATAATTTCTCATATAAATATACTTTTGTGCTCCATCTTACAATAATTTTAATCAAAAGTATACCACCTTTAACTTGGTATTTGACTTGAAAAACAATAAGATTAGTTTAATATACTAAAATCAATTAAATAATAAAATTATAAATTATCCGTGAACAATATTATGAATAAAATTTATGAAGCCCCACGGATTGAACCACCAATATAGTAGGGTAGATTAACTAAATAAATATAATCAATATAAAGATATAAAAATATAAAAAAAAATAAAATAAAAATAATTAGTGAGCATGATATATGACAATCATATAATATTTGACAAGATGCAAAAAATTCATTACATTGGATTCAAGAAATCTAGATACGAATTGAAGAATCTTATTAGAAGTTAAAACTATATCACAATAGCATTGTTACCGATAAGCACTTAAACGGGACATAATAAAGCACATGCAAAATATACATTCTGCACGACGACGCAACGAAGCTGGAGACGGGCGAGGCTAGGGGCGAGGCGAGGCTAGGAGAGGGCGGCGCGGCGAGGCTGTAGAGCAGGTGACGCAACGAGAGCTAGAACGGTGACTCTCTTGCAAGCAACAGCAGATTTGTCGTTGAGACTTTAGTGAAAGCAAACTAGTTTTTGACATTTTATTTTTCAATTTTCATTTCAGTAAGAAGCAAAACTGAAAAGGAAAAAAAATCAAAAAATGAAAAATAAAATAAACCAAGCCGGTTGACCGATTTTCCGATTGCCGGTCACCGGTTCCGCCTGTTTAAACGGTTCCACCGTCTTGAGTAGCCGATTTCAGAGTCATCGGAATTGAATTCGTCATGAGGTGTCAGCATTACTATTTTGTCTGGGTAGTTACTCAAATAGATCTTGAGGCCAATTTTCAACGAATACAAAATATTTCATTGGATATCTAACCTCTCCCATATAATAAGTAGTTGTACTAGAGGCAAAATATCGCCCATGTTCATCAATATGATACATAATTAAAAAAATAAATAAATAAGTCTGTATTATCAAATTTAATAACTAATCAAATAAATTTAAAACTATAAAATTTTCAAACAATAAAAAAATACAATAACATTTAAACCAATCAAATTCAATTTCGTAAAAAAATCAAATCAAGAACAACTCTTAGACTCGACTTGGTTATGTATTTTATCAAATAAGTTTGAACACCATAAAATTTAACTCGACTTGGATCGATTACAATCCACTACAACAATTTCCTTAAATATCGACGGAATTCCCGAGAAATATGATTCTGTCAGAAATTTCCGACGTAATAGCTTTGTCGTCGAAAATTTCCGACGGAATCATATTCCGTCGATATTCCCGAAACACCATTTCCGTCGGGAATTCCCGAAGGAAAAGTAATTCCGTCGGCAATATTCCACGTGGTTGACTTAATTTCCGACGGAAATATAATTCCGTCGGTAATTTCCGACGGAAATATAATTCCGTCGGTAAATTTATTATTAGGGCACGCGCTTCCCCTTTCCCTCTCGCCTGTGCTCGATCATTTGCTCTGATCCGTCGTCGCCACCTCCGGCGTCTCCTCCCTCGCTTGCGGTGTGCTCGTTCTCCGGTAAATTTTTATCATTTCTTTCCTTTCTCCGGCTGGCAGGATCGTCGCCGCGGCCAGATCTGGCCGCGCCACGCCCGACCAGCGCTTTGATGCACTTTTGCTCCTTGGCAGTGTTCTTAGTGAATGAAATTTTCTCTCCTCTCAAATTGGATCTCCTTGGCTGTGAAAAAGATTTCATTGGATTTTTCTCTCCTTGGCAGTGAATTCAATTTGATCTTCTGATTGTTGATGGTATGAAATTGGATCTCCTTGGCTGTGTTGATCTCCTTTTTTATTGGCAGTGAATTCAATTTGATTTTCTCTCCTTGGCTTAATTCTTAATCTTTTCCCTCCTTGGCTTCAATTTGATCTTCTGATTATTGAGTTTCTCTGTTGGATATCCATTGGCTTCAATTTGATTTTCTCTCCTTGGCTTGTTAGCTCAAGTTTGGATATCCATATTGTTTGAGATAGATCCTTAAATTGCCTAACAAACCATTCAGATGTGACCAATTCTTTTGCTGGTCCCTTGTGCTTGATGATATTTGTGTCACCTTCAACTTCCAACATATAGCTTTTTGGTGCTAAGAATAAACCTTTACGTACCTTGTTCTTTAGTTTAAACTTACCCAACTCCATGGAAGATACACGTTCATTAGGAAGAGGGCTTCCTATTACAATAGAATCAGTATCCGTATAGTAATTAACCTAAGAATTAATTTTACTCTTAGGTTATTATAATTAATTTTAAGCTAAAATTTATTAAAATTTATTTTAACTATAATTTATTTATTCTTAGGTTATTGCTTTTGCTGCTCTTCTCCGACTTGCATCTAATCTTCAAGTATAATTCGTTCTTTATGTTTTTTGTTATGTTAGAATTTTGTCAAATTAGCAAATTATTTATTATTTTAGTCTTTAATAATGAGGTACCTTTAGTTATTATATGATTTAATTATTTTGTTAATTTAGCATGTTATTTTAGAACTTATTATAAGAGATAACATTTAGAATTAATAATTTAAGTATATCTTACTAAACACTATGATACTTGCTTTCATTAGAATAATTTAGGTATATCTTCATGAATTTATTTCTGATTAGGCAACAATGTATATGAACAAGCTTGGATATACAACCGATTAGACAATGGATTTATCATAGATGATTTTATTACTGATCTTGAACATATATATGGTATTACCCAAATACAAATTAAAACTTGATTTTTTTTATTTACCGACGGATTTCCGACGGAATTATTATTCCGTCGGAAAATATCGAAATCAATTTCCGACGAAATTTTTCATTCTGTTGGAAAGATTTAATTTCCAACGGAAATAAAATTCCATCGGGAATATTACCGATGGTACGAAATTTTCGTCGGTAATTCCTTATTGACGGATTTCACTCCGACGGAGAAAATTCCATCGGAATTTCGTCGGTAAGTGGGTTTACCGACGGAATTCCATCGGTAAATTTCGTCGGGAATGCAGTTTTTTTTTTTAGTGATCCTACTTCAAAGTGGTGCAACTTTAGTTTAAACTATTTTAACATGATATTTCGGGTACTAAATTATGAAATGTTTAGTCTTATCGAATCAAATCAAGTTGTTATATTTTGCTCGAAATTATTTTTGAAAGTCATCATAAGCTTCATTCAATTATGTTACGATGTTAGATATTGAGTTAGAGTAGTACGTAGTTTCGTACAAATTTATATTAATTTTTTTTTAATGTTCATGGGCTCATAGCCAGCACAATTATGTTGATAAAAGACTATTCGTTCATTTCAGGATTCATACGGAAAAGGTAAATCATGAAAATTATTAACTCGGATGAGGAGGACAGATACATTAACTTTACTAATTTTAACTTTTAGAATTCAAGACGATAACATTTCAAATCTTAATCATCTTAAACCCGTAGACTTAGCACAATCAAAGATGAGAGTAAGTTGGATGGTTTAAATGTTTGATACTATCGATGGAGGTAGGATTAGAATTATTATTATCAAACAAATGTACAATTTTTTATTGATTATTGTGAGCTTGCTATTGTCGTGGAGGTTATAATAATATAAAACGTGTTAAGCGGATATTAATTATTTTTCTTAGGAGAAAATTTGCAAACTCACGTGTTTGACCTTTCTAACAAGAAAAAGACACTAAGAAAGGTACTTTTTGTTTTTTGTTTTCCCTCTCTCTTTGATTTCTTTGTGATGGTAACATAAACCTATAAACCTATTTGTTAAAAAAAAAAAGTGACGTAATGTTTTCGCCAATAACTTGAAATTTTGGCAATTAATTAATTAGGCGTTTAAGGATATAAAGAAGAAATTTTGTGTGTGCATGAGTTGTATACTTTTGTTATCCATAGTACAATTTCCATAAAATGTCATACGTTGATTCTGAACGTCCCAAACGATCAACCTCACAGTCATCGAACAGACCGCCCCACGTGAGAGGATTATATTACAAACTTTGTCCCTTTGTGGATTAGAGAAGAAGAATCAAATCAAATCATCAACATCAAGATGCTCATTTTCGACGTGGCATTACTTTTCATCTTGCATTAGTTTGAGAGATCGTCCATTGACAAAGAGTTTGAGGAAGTTTCCCCCACATCAAGCAATAGAAACATACTATTTCTTTTCGAAAAAGGACCGCGATCGATTGACACGAGAGTTCTAATTGGTGGTGTCAAAGCGGCCCCGTCACCAATCACCCCTAAACCATACAAAAGGAAATTGAAGATTCAACCGTGAGGTTTTCATGTACTTTGATACAGCTTAGCTTGACCATAAGCAATGGTGTCACTATCCCAACAACTAGCTACTCCATTTTTAGGAGTGTGCACATCCACTGTGTTGTAAAAGCCATGACCAAGTTTTCTATTGAAAGACGAAACATGTCGCTATTTGACTTCAAGGTTGCTCCACCTCCATGAATGCTATTGTAGAAGGATCATATGGTTCACGCAAGTCCTAACTAGTGGTGTCAGAGCGGCATCCACATGAACTACCCCAACCACGGAAATGGAAATTGAAGATTCAATCGCGGGGAACTCAAGCACTTTGGCAGCTTGACCATAAGCGACGGTGTCACCGTCAATCCCAACAACTAGCTATTCCATTTTTACAAGTGTGTGGAAAAAGTCATGACTAAGTTTCCGATTGAGAGACGAAACATGTCACTATTGGACTTCGAGGTTGGTCCTCATGAATGGTAAGGCTTTGTTCTATATCTTATCTTGATCGCTTTCGAAAAGGATGCTTGCTTTCAACTGAAGAAACCACAAATTGCAAGAATTATCAGTTATCGATTGCGATAAATAGCTTGATCTCTAATTTGGGCACCTCGTCCCATAGAATGGACTGATAGCTAGCGTGTGCGGTGTTGCTATCTTGAGGTCTGAAAATCAAAACCTAACAAAATCAGTGTGTTCGTCCTCCCATGCACTAGCCACAGTATCCGGGCTAATAGTCTTCGTGATTTACCTCCTCCGTGTTGGCCCTGAGACGGATAAATAATTAAGCACAAGTGAGATGAAACAAGGATAGTAATTAAGGATTTCTGATCATATAGATCATGTTTTGGCTAAAAATGTCGATCGCCCTACTTTAGGATGAATGAGAGGAGCTACTACGATGTGGAATTGAGTCATTGGACATATAGTCGATGGTCATTTGGACTGAAGCACATATAGTCAATGCCCAAATGGGTCCTAGCCACCTAGGTTTAGAAAAGTTTCCACTACCTTTTTCCGACATGATTTATTACCTGGTTTCTAGCCACCGGTTTTTTTTTTATCATTTTTTCATTCTTACCTATTTAGAAAAGTTCCACTCTTTTTCGACATTTTAATAGGTAAAGACGATTTGTCTTGAGTGAGTTAACACGCACAAGCCAATTTAAGTCGGCACAAACTGTTGGATAAATATGAACGAAAAAGAGATAGATAGAAGATATATTTTATTGTGAATGAAACCTTAAGTTTCAAGTTAGGAGTTTCATGATAATGAGATTGATTTATTATGTTGTCAATATATACATGAGGGAGAGGTCCTCCCTTACATGCCCGCATATATAGGGGTGCAAATCTAGAGTATGTATTGTATTGTGTCAAAGGTGACTCATATGTAAGTACGACTTATGCATGTCGAATGTCTGATCAGACTGGTCAGGATAAAATTTTTCCTAAGCGTACCAACTTGTATTTGATGTGTGGAGCTCGACAAATAAAAGCAATAAAACCAATTAAATGTTGTTATGGGTCTGAACTCCTATGTAAGGAGTTATGATCACCATTTTCTTTTGTTTTTTCCTCAGCAATCTATGATCGCTTCCAAGCTACCTTGTATTTGATGTGTGAGCTCGACAAATAAAAGCAATAAAACCAATTAAATGTTGTTATGGGTCTGAACTCCTATGTAAGGAGTTTATGACTCACCATCTTTCCCCTCTTTTTTTTTTCCTCAGTCAAGCATTCTACCTTGGCAATTCTATGATAGCACTCAGGTACTTGCTCAGTTCGTCACAAACAACTATTATTGGGTTTCGATTGCGGTTTTGCTATTTATATCCTAGGAAATAGACGACTCGTATAACCTTGCAAACAACTAGTGTTGGGTTGCGATTGTGATTCTGCTATTGTATCATGGGAAGGAGATGACTCACGTAACCTCGAAGTACGTCGAAAGCGAACGAATTTGTTTTAAGAAATTGTATCAAACGCATATCTCAGCATCTCACTTCCCGATTCGGCATCACTTTCCCGACTGGGTGCAGCGGACCCACTCGAGCTCGGGTGGCACTTGACAGTTGGGCACGTGACTTCCTGACTCGGCATAGTTCTCCTGACTGGGGCGCACAAGCAATGACGACCCACTCAAACTTGGCTGACTCGATAGTCGGGCGACAGGTCCACTCGGTGTAACTCAGGAGTACTCAGGGATTCAATTAGATTGAGCACTCAGCAAGCTCGGTAGTTGGTGACTAGACCGACTTGGTCTCAACTTTCCCGACTTAGCATTCGACATTCTGATTCGACATTAATTCTGCTTCCCACTTAGGCTCAGGAAGTAGGCACTCGAGGGCACTCGACTGTCGGCCATCAACATCACAATAGCTCGGCCTAATCAACCAGGTCGATAGTCTGAGATTATCAATTCAAGTCATCTCACCGGATAAGTCTAAGTTGCTTCGATTGTAATTTCCGTTCAGACTATATTCCCAGTATCTCCAGCAATAAAATTGTCTAACACAAGCATCTACCAACTCTAAACGGGAGGACCTGAGTTCGGGCATGATTATCCAGTACAATATGATCGATAAGAAATGAAATTCTCATCCCATGATCCATCTTCTATCAAAGAGAATCAGATGCTCGAATGTGATCCAAATTTGTCATCTATGGCAAAGATCTCAAGCTCAGAAACGAAAGTCCATAACTCCTACTCCTTTTTCTCTTTATCTCATCACCATGCTAACTCATGGCATAAATGCCCTGCCCTGCTCATATCACAACTATCAACAGGACAAACGAAGATCACTCAAGCCAAATCAGTGATCTGATCTGACATCTAAACTAATTCAGATAAAAAAAAAGAAGGAAAAAGAAAAGTATTTACAAATGGTTGAGGCACGTTATTCGATTGCAAAGGTATCTGATTCCCTAAGTTCCTATCTTAGACAAACACTTCAAACAAAGTTTATTGTACTTCTTGCAGCTTCTAAGGGTAACCATGCCCACACACATGGACTAGGATATTAAATTTGGGGCACTTTAAATGACATTTCAAACCAAACTCAGTATTATCATAGATTTTTGACAGTCGACTGACTGATCAAATAGATACACATATAGATAAATATTAAACTTGGATAAGCAGCTTAACTTAACTACATGGTGGCTAAATTATTAAAGTTTCAGAGACATAAGCAACCTTCCTGTTAGGGATGGAAATAAGTCAGGCGGGTTGTCAAGGGCATGTAGCCTGGCCTGTATTTAGCCTGTCCTATTTAGAAATAGAATAACATTCAGGTTTGTTTCAACGTCTATTTTTTTTTATCAGGTCAGGCTCAGATTCAATATAAAGACTACCAAGTCTGACAGGCTGGTCTGAGCCTGTTAAGATTAGATACATATGTATATATTTGTAGGTCTGACTTGTTTTGAGATTTGTCTGATGCAAGGTCTGTTTTGAGACCTGTATGATGCAAGACCTGTTAAGGTTGATTTTCGACTTGTTTAATACTTTGACCTATTGACTTGTATAAAGTATTCTAACTTACAAATTTTGTAAACAGGTCGCAGGTCGGAGCCAGGCTATTGAACAGGTCAGGCTTAGGCCAGAACTAAGCCTATAACATGTCACAGGTCAGACTCAGACTATTTTATTACTATACAGGCCTAGTATGTTCAAATAAAAGTCTAACTTCGATCTAGTCTGTTTCCGTCCCTACTTGCTGTGCAAGTTTCAGAGGCACGAGATAGAACAATATCCTATCGCGTGGTCTTTGATGTCCAGAAGAAACAAAACAGCCACAAGATCTTCAACGCTGGAAATCTAGAAACAGAAAGATTCAGCAGCAAGCAGTTAATTTCTGCAGCATGCAACTGGCTGCCAAGGCGCCACAGAAACTTGAGGGAGATCTTTCATCCAAGAGTCAAAGACAATATTTTCAATCTTTTATGAACCACAAACTACAGGGGAAAAAAAAAATGGAATGTGAAGTGCGTTGAAATTATAAACCAAAAGAAAAGAAGGAAAAAGAGTCCGGAGGCATTAATTGGCAATGCATGAGCAAGAAAAATCTGTGCCATACACGTTGAATTCAGCAACATTCCCAAGTAAAAGAATAATCTTGCCCGTGATTTCTTCGAGTGTGCTGCTTGAACATGCACATGAAATATTGTATATGCATGGCGATTGGAGTAATTTGGAGGTCATTTTCAGAAGTGGATGAATATGGTTTGCAAATATTGATTCAGATGAATTAAAATGATGCGGAATATAACGGTATTCAGCTACTGCGGCTAAATCATTCCCGACAGCTTTTGGAATATGTCTGTCAATCAGTACTGTCATATCGCGATGGTCTGCACATTTTCATAGATGTAATAATCTATACATTTTACGAAGTGATTAAATGCGTGCTGACAATTCAACTTAATTTCATTTTAAAAAAATTAATTAACAAGATTGATAACGTCAAAGCTCGGACAACCAACCCTGCCATAATGTAGGATTGTCTCAAGGTTACTTGAGGCCCTAGGCGATAAAAAAAAATAATAAGACTTTTAATATTTTTTTTAAAAAACTTCCTCGTCTTTTTAATGAACGACAGTTTAATTTTTTTTAAATAAAATATTAATTTTTAAAATATTTTTTTATAAAATTTAGTTTTCTAACTTTATGAGAGGTAAAATATTAATTAAAATTTTATATTAAGTTTTAATAAGAATTTTTCAAATGATAAAATTGCTAAATTATTTAATCTTCTATAAAAAATTCAATTGATTTTTCATTTAAGTTTTTAATTATATTATTTTTTGAGTTTTGATTCTGAATGTTAGTAATAAATCTATGCATCTTTTTGAGATTAAATAAATTTTATATTCTTTATACTTTTTTATATCTAGAATTATATTTTTTAACAGACATATTTATACTCAAATAATAAAAAAAAATATAAGTCTACAATTTTATCAAAATAAAATTACTTAAAATTAAAAAAAGTTGATTTATACCATGTAATTTCAATTTGATGATATTTCAAAGTTCGAATATTACTTCCACAAATATAATACAAATAACTAAATATTAAATTTTATAATATTTTAATATTTTAAAAGACTAGTATTCTACTATGTATTTGAACAAATAAAAAAACTTATTCAAGCTAGGAAAAAGAAAATAGCGAAGAAAAATATTAAAAAGAGCGTTTTATTTTTCTTTGAGGGAAAAATAAAGCAGAATGAGAATAGTATAAAATTATTGATCTACTAGGTTTCATCAAGTTGCAAAAAATATTGAAAAAATAAAATGAAAAAGTTTCATTTAAAATGGTAAAAGAGAATGTAACTAATTGCATTTAATTGATAAGAGAATGCAATTAAATGGGAACCAATACAATCGAGGAAGGAAATATAATTAATAATGAAATAAATTAATAAGAAAATAAATGATAATTGGACGGTAACATTAATTTTAGATTTTATAAAATAATAATATTTAATAGTTTTGTAAAATTAATGGGCCCCAATAAATTAGGAGCCTTAGTCATAGGCCATACTTTGAGCCGGCCTTGGATCCATAAAAATTTTTCATCGACTACTAAAGTAAATTAGAAAATATTAACGATAAATAATCTCGAAACTCAATATTTTAGGGCTCACATTCCATTTAAGAAAGATCGATGGAGGTGAAGCAAGGACATCAAGAAGGAGAATAATAGGGGGTGCCAAGGTCGATGCCGCGAGCATTTATCGATAGAGGTGTCCTTCAGCGGCGAAGGTAGAAATTATAATCTACTCGGGTGGATTGGGTATGCAGTTGCATATAAAAATAAAATAAAATGAGACGTTCGCTAAAACCCAAATATGCTAACATCTCCCTCCTTTGTTAGCATAAGAGGGGGTTGCTAAGGGTGTTGAGGAGGAGGGTTAGCATAAGAGGGGGTTGCTAAGGGTGTTGAGGAGGAGGGCAGATTTGCTGTCCCATTATTCCCCCGTTTCATTTGTCTCATTCGTCGGTGACGGTCGATGAATCGTTCGATCATCGATCGGACACTACCGGTGGCCTCCGACCGTCATTCCAACAAAATTATGCCATGGGGGTACGATGAACTCGTCGGGATTGTCGTAATTGCAATCCACCGGATTCACCGTCGAATCCAACGAGATTATAATTGCAACGATTCCAACTGATTCACCATTCTTCCAAGATATCATTTGATTTTGGGACAACGATAAAAAATCATCAATGATGTCCAATCGACGATTAGATGACTCACCGGCCATCGTCGACGAGTGGGATAGGTGGGACAAAGAGAAAAGTGAGACAGAGAATCTCATTTCGTTGAGGAGGGTGACTAGGGGAGCGCGCTTCCTTCATACTCTTAGCTAAAGATGAGTGCAAGAGTGTTTAGTAAGATACTCTTAGATATTAATAAATCACACTATTAGTGGCAAAGAAAACATAGTTCATGTTGATTATCATCTAGCTCTCAAGGTATAATTGAGTTGATTATCATATCATATATTGATAGAAATTGACGAGTCGATTCGACGTTGGAAAAAAATAGTTTCTCATGGTTCGCTCGATTTTTTAATTTACTTTTCTACACATCATTACATTTTGCATAGATAATGATTGCTATCGATTGAAGTCACTGGCAATTTTGAGAATTAATTTATCTGAATTATTTGAATGGTTAAAAGAATTATTTTTTTAAATAAAAAGATTTTAATTAAATTTTAAAGTTACAATTATGTGAGTCGTCATTTAAAATTATTTTTAAAAAATAGTTTAATTTTATATATTTTAACTTTCATCTAACTGAGTAGAAAACTTTTCGAAATATTCAAATCTCATAATCTACGTTTTTAAATTTACCAATCACATACTTAATATCTATTTTACCTTTCACATTTATCCCAATCGTTTCTTACATTGATTTATTTTTTTTATACGTAGATTTCGTAAAGATCAATTTATATTTTAAAAAAAATCAATCATCGTATGATATTATGCCAAATTGATATTTAAGGAGGTAAAATTGATATAGTAAATTTGAAATGATATAAAATCAAATTTTATATGTTTGTCTTATTATCATGATTATATTCATATCTTGGAATATCAATTTGACATAGTGAGCAATAATTTTTTTAATGAGAATTAGACATAGTGTATTATAGTATATTAAGAGTAATAGTTTTTTTAATGAGAATTAGACATAGTGTATTAAGAGCGATATTAAAAAAAAAGATTTTAATTGATTATTATATGATAATAATAGATTAAAGTGATGAGAAATGATACACACAGTGAAAGTGAATATCTCAGTGAAAATTTTGACCGTCACTCGACGGCATCCAATGTCTGATCGTCGATCGGACACTACCGGCGATCTCTGATCGCCGCTCCGAATTAAACTATATTTTGGGAGGAAGGTAAACCCGTCAGGATTACCGACAACGCTGAACCCGTCGAAATCGACGGTGAATAATGCGAGATCGCAATTGCGACGATACTCGACGAATTCACCGTGCCCCCAGGGTATAGTTTGGTTTGGGATAGCCGCCGGAGGCCGCCGGTAGTATTCGATCGGACGTTGAACATGCCACCGATTAATAATCAAAATTTTTACTGAGGCATTTATTTTTACAGTGCATATCATGCAATCATAAACAATCATTTTAATTGTTTGCTACATGGTAGCCATCAATTAAAACTTATTTTTTAAAAATATTCTAAAATTTTAATTTGTATTAAAAAGTAATTATGCCATATATATATATATATATATATATATATATAAAAGAAGAATCACATAGTAAATCCTTTGATATAAATCTGTCTTTAAAAAAATTTATGTATTTAACCAAAATAATCTGCTATGGTAATGGATTGGGATAAATACAAACGGATAAAATGGATATTAAGTTGAAAGTAGATTGAATATTTAGAAAAGTTTCTTAAACGATTTACCCGATTCCATAAAAAACTGTATATATTTTAATAGCTACTTTATGGTTTTACTATCGTCGTGAACAAGGGCATATTTGATACGTAAAATGTATGATTAATACATGAATATTATCATCCTATTTGATACTTAAAATATATTAAAACAGTCTAGAACAAAGGCATATTTAATACTGAAAATATGTACTTGTTTAAGAAAAAGGGTGCACGGATGGAGCATGGAAAATTTAATAGTCAGACCTGCATCATCAATTGACTGCTAATAAAGGAGTATAATGAAAAATAAGTATGTAATTTTCCATAAATACGGAACTTTTATGAACCACAAAATACAGGGGGAAAAAAATGGAATGGAATGGAATGGAATCCGAAATGAGTTGAAATTATAAACCAGAAGAAGAAGAAGAAGAAGCAGCAGCATTGTCAATGCATGTGCAAGAAAAATCTTGACTGTGCCGTGTTGAATTCAGCTGTGTGCTGCTTGAACACATCAAAGGTCATTTTCAGAAGTAAATGAATACGGTTCTCAAATATCAGTCAGATGAAATTAAAATGGATGTGTAATGGTATGCAGTATTCAGTTTGTGCAGCTAAATCAAAGATCTAAATGGTCACACTGTATATCACAATGGTCTGAACATTTTCATAGATATAATAACACTTTTGAATTACCTTGATAATCTATACATTTGACGACAGGATGATTAAATGTAGTATGTCCAACAATTGAACGTAATTCCATTTAAGAAGGCATGAGGGAGGTTAGGGGGTGCTTAAGGGCAATGCCGCTAGCATTAGCGATAGAGCTAGCGATAGAGGGTCCTTCACATAGGGGGGATCTTGCTATGGGTGTTGTGGAGGACGACTAGGCGATCGAGCTAGCCACGGTCCCTAGCAAGAGACTCTTAGCTAAGAGTGAGTGTAAGGGTAGTCTTAGCTATCAACAAAGCACACTAACTATTAGTGGTTATAAAGAAAACAAAGAGATTCTCATCGGATATCACTAGCAATTTTGAGAATTATTTCATGAACAAAAGTCAAAAAGATTCTCTAAATTATTTGAATTGTTAAAAGAATATCTCTATTTTTTTAAAAAAAATTAATTAAACTTAAATATAAATTTGATCAAGTTTTAAGACGGTAACAACTATTGTAGCAATTAATTAGAGTTATTTTAAAAAATAGTTTAATTTTATGTATTTTAGTAGCTACTCAGCTCTATGACAGCTACAATGGCTTAGAACTAGGGCACATTTATGCTCTATTTACCTAAAAGAGTGGACGGTGGATGGATCAAATAAATCTAAGAACATGAGAAGAGAATAAAAAGGGAAAAAAATTCCTTCCTTTGTATACTTGTTTATCTTGACTAAAGAAGGTGGCTACATACGACATAATTTTGTTAATACAAAAGGGTATATGCATTATTTTATTGTCATATAGTGTAATTTTATGAGTTAAAAAGGATAAATACATTGTTTTTTTAATATATGATGTAATTTCATGAATAAAAAAGGGTACATGCATTATTCTTTTATCCATCCGTTACTTTCTGTCTGATTTTGAGATGATCGATTTTGACTCCAAAATTAATCGCGGATGAATTATATTTTTCTTCCCTCTTTAAATTTTAATAAAGTAAATAATGAAAGAAATTTCACAACTAAAATTTTTTTATTGTCTGCTCTTCCAAATAAACAGAGCATTAGCCCAGAGAATATGTTGAGATGTCCATTTGTCTTTTTTAAGAAAATGGGTGGCAAAGATGCTTTTAATTTAAAGAACAATATCAATATGTACGAGCTAATCTCGTCGGCCGTCTTAGCTCAGCAGGTAGAGCGCGTGGCTTTTAACCACGTGGTCGTGGGTTCGATTCCCACAGACGGCGTTTTTTGTACAACCTTTTACGATTTAATATAAATATTTTATCGACCATAATTCAATGTAATCAATCCACTGTTACCCGACTGCAGATTGGTCATAGTATCCCGCTACGATACTGTTGCTCGTAGCGCAGTGGTAGGCGAACGGAAGACCTTTGAACTAGTACGTGCAGACAGATAGGCCGTACCTCTCGACCCCTTGTAGAAAGGGAAAAAAAAAATAGATTATCTTTTTTGAGAATTTCAAAACTTAACTGGGCCTTTTGGTGAAGCCATGCGAATACAAAGCCATGGATCTGATGAAATTTAATGCAGCAAAAAACAGTGATAATCTTCACCCGGATGTCTGGACATCGAGGTACCTCATTGCTTTTGGATTTGATCTCATAGATCCAATCTGAAAGCGGTGGAGGGTGGAACGTCGGTGACATGGCTGAGAAGTTGACTAGATCGCCATGATTAGGAAAGGGTGGGGCTGTTGGAGCCATTACTGAGCCATTTATGTCGTCAGAATAACCTACAGGAAGATCGGGGATGTCCGGGTCTTGCACTCTGACGATCAAGTCAGTCTCCAGCGTACGAAGAAGATAACAGTAAATGAAAGGAATGAAAATGTAAATAGACGAGAGTCGAATGAAGCGAAGATTGACTTCTGACTCGTCGATCGGACACTCGTGGTGGCTGGCTAGACGCTTGCGGAGGGGCGTACGCCGGCGATCTACAAGAAAAAAGACTGTTAGAGACTGGCCAGGAGGTCCGTAACGCAGGCACTCCGACGATTAAGTTTAACTCCGGTGAAAAAAAAGTGAGAGAGTGGAAACAGTAAAAAAACTGTAGAGCCCTCCCCCTCATGTAAAAGAATGAAAACCCTTATATAGCGAGGGAAGCAAACCAAAACATGCCAAGGCATCTTATCGGACTTAAATGCTCGGATTTGAGAGCAAGATTTGCCGGCGAAGAAGGGGGCGGGTTCGTCCCCCTACTGACTAGTTGTCAGACCTAGCCGTATGATCGCTCATATCTCTTAATTGTCTGACATCTTGGTCGACGTGAGCCGACTATTGTTCCCTCGTAGGGCTTGGCAAATCCGAAAAATCTATTCGTATGCCTTTATGCCGAGTCACTGTTAAATCGTATCCTTTGTAGGAGATTCTTGAAGGCTCACTGCCCACCTGTCAGAATCCCTTCTGGTCTGTCGACTGGCTGACCGGTACAACCGATTCTCAGAGGGAGTGTGGAGCCACATGGAGCCATTGCCTTCGGGAAGGTCGACGAGTCAGTTGTTCGTCAGGAAGAGTGGTTGGTCGGCCACGAAGAGTGGCGAGTCGGCCATTCGCCAGGAAGAGTGGCTGGCAACCATGAAGAGTAGCGGGTCGACCATCCACCGGAAAGAGTGGCGGGTCGGTCGTTCGCGGGGAAGAGTAGCTGGTCAGCCACGAAGAGTGACGGGTTGGTCATCCGCCGGGAAGAGCGGTTGGTTGGCCACGAAGAGTGGTCAGTCGACCATGAAGAGTGGTGGGTCGACCATTCGCCGGGAAGAGTGGCTGGTCGGCCATGAAGAGTGACAGATCGACCATCCGTCGGGAAGAGTGGTCGGTGGGCCACGAAGAGTGACGGGTCAGCCACGAAGAGTGGTCGGTCGGTCACGAAGAGTGGCAGGTCGATTGTTCATCGAGAAGAGTGGCTGGTAGGCCACGAAGAGTGGTGAGTTGGCCACGAAGAGTGGCGGGTCGACCGTTAATCGAAAAGAGTAGCTAGTCGGTCACGAAGAATGGCAGATCGGCTATTCGTTGGGAAGAGTGACTCTTGTTGACCCTAGCTAACTTATCTTGCCGTTGATTTTCTTTTCTGGGGTTCCCCACATCTCTCCGGATCACTCATGTTTGTTATGCTTGAGTTAATCTGAGGATACGCGGGGGGTTATTTCCCTGCATTTTTGTAATATTATGCTGAACTAATTGAATCTTCGACTCGATGTATTAGTTTAGTATTTCTGGTTAATGCCGTCTGTATATCAAAACATGGAACTTCCGAGGCTTATCAGATCATTAGTTGTTTGCTTGGTTCTCAAGCTGTGCTTCTTATATGTTTCTTTACACAGGGTATTCTAATTCTAGATGCGTGATCGTTGACAGGACCTAATTTAGAATCTTGAATAAAAAATTATTCCCTTTTAAAGTTGAAAAAGTCACATTGGACTACATCATGGGTTAGGCTGCATCGTACCCAACTTGGAAGTTCAGATCCCAGGGATGTTTCAGTAAGTTACAATTTACCTTTACATGTATCAAATGTCCTCATCGTTGTATTAACAATTCCATTCTCCTTGTTTTCAAGAGAGAAAAAACATGAAGCTGGAGATAGTATGGGAATAAACACATGACAGATCCTCTATTAAAAGCATTTTTAATATCACTGTCAAATATTTTAGGATTTTAGTTTTGCCGAAATATAGTCTTCCAGGTTATGTTGGGAAAAAGTACATGAAGTTTTGTTGAAATAGAAAGAAAATTGAGATGTGAAATCTACTATCTCTATGTAATGCTACTTCACATGGAATCTATCCGTTCTCTTTTTCCTTTTTTTGTGCACCTATTCTGAGACCCAGTTTTTTCTTTTCTTATATTTGTCTTTATGAAAGTTTTCTTCAATTTGTTCCATGTGTTAGTCATAACATCCGGACTAATAGTCTCTGTGATGTACCTTCTCCGTATTGGTCCTGAGACAGATGAGTGAAGACATTGATGATGAACGAATCGTCTTTTGATACCTTGAGTGTTATTTCTCATTTCTTCTTTTAGAGAAATCACTTTTAATGTGATTTTCTTTTGAGTTCCAATAATGGAGCTTCTAAGGGGATGTTTAGTTTGTCCATTTTTATTTCATTTTTCAGAAATCATATTTTCTCATTTTCTGGAAAATAATTTATTTATTTCTAGTTTTCCAGAAAACACATATTTTTTCTGGAAAATAAGGCTGGAAAATACAAACTAAAAACGTTTTCCAGAAAATCACATTTTCTACCGAAAATGAAAATGAAAAATAAGTATACCAAACACAACCTAATATATTTTAAAATGATATATTTGAGTCATTATTAGGTCTGCTTACATATGTTCACTCTCAGGAGATCATAGTCAGGAACTTAACATTGCATTTGAAATGCTGTTATCACCTCGCCAAGATGAAAATTCCCTCTATCCAAGGATCCACTGTTGGATTTAAGCTAGAACAATTCATCTTCAATGCATTTGCATATGCTCCATCTAGGTACTTTTTGAGTTGGTTGTTGGACAATTTTGTAGGAGATATAAGAGAAGTAGTCCAACTTAAAATTACAAATCAAATAAGCTTATCTGTTGAGTTACTTGAATTGATGATTTCGGAATGACTGAGTTGGCTGAAAAATTTGAACTACTTTGTATGCCAGAGTATAGACTCCCGAGTGTAGAGTCCGAGTGCAGACTCCCGAGTCCAGAATCACAACTTATGAGTGCAGACTCCTGACTATAGAGTCTGAATTGCATGCTCCTAGCTCCCGAGTGTAGACTCCTGAGTAAAAGAAAGAGTTGCTGAAATATGCGTAATACAATTTCTTTAAAACAAATTCGTCCCACCTTCAATTGTGCTTTGAGATTATGTGGGTCGTCTGTTTTCCAGATACAACGGTAGATCGTGATCGCCACCAAGTACAAGTAGTTCACGGTGAATTGAGAATGTACCCAAGTGCTATCATGGGAAAAACCCACCGAGTGAAAATTACACAGCGGATAGAATTTTTGAGGAACAAAAGTAGATGGAGATTCTCTTCTTTCTTTTTGTCTCTATATCTTTTGCTCTTACTCACGACCTCCTTTTAGGAGCGCTCACCCCCCAACTTTCAATAAATGACCGAGTTATGACCACTTAACGCTAGGTTTAATGACAGTCGTCTATCATTATTGATCAGTAAAGCGTTGATTTATTCGCTTGGACAAATCTTGTTTCGATCGGTCCAGTATTCAACGCGCGTAGGTCATGCTCGCACACAAATTAACTTTGTTAGTGCAAATCCGAGCCCTGGATTTGCACCTTCCTGCGCACCTACGCATGAGAAAGAGTCTCTCCCCATATATTTGTTCACAATTAACATGTTTGCGAATCAATATAAACAAATTAATTTGTCTTGAAACTCCCAATGTGAAACTAAAGTCTCATTCACAATAGAGTTCTTTCCTCTCCACCTCTTTCCTATTCACTTGTTTCCAACATGGCTATCATAGCTCAACTCGGAAGAATCTAGGATTATCTTGATCTCCTTTTGTTGTCTGTTTTAATTTTGAATTGCACCAGTTAAGAATGCAAATGGGGCAAGTTATGACATTCCTGACAGTGCCAAACTGATGCTTCTTCGCCTGCACAGTCGTTGGGTGTTGCTGCGGGCGGATTCTTAACACACTCGGTGACTCTGTACTTAACTGGTAATCTTTCCATCTCTTGTTGCAGCTCGTTTCATGTGCCATAATTCTTTGTTCTTCATGTCAAAAGAATGTTGCAGTGAACCTTCCTTTAAATCACACAAGGAAATTGAATCAACCATTGTCGATATTTGGCTTTCAGGTGTAGAAATCTCTCCACTTTGCTGCTATGCTGGGGAGAACCTCGAAGCCATATGCCGCGGCAGGACCTTCCATGCACCTTGTGAGATCACCAACTAGCAAAGATACTGCACTACGCAAGTTGATCGTCTATATTCACTGAGCTGTCATTCTCCAGCTCCTCCACAATACTTGCGCTGTTCTCTATTGACTAAGTCATGAACGGTTTGAAGACACTGAGAGATTTTACAAGGCTTTGGAGGAAGGTTGAAATGCATCCTAAATATATGGCCAAATTCTTTTGTGTTCCATTTAATACGATGATGATTAAATTATTAAAATGACAGTTTCTTATTGACAAAAGTATTTTACCTGTTTCAAAACTTTTACAATTTTGATATAATCGATTCAATTCACCTAATCATAAATCTAATAATGTGCTCGACATTGTGATGGATATAGTTGCATAGTTCTATATATATTTCTTTATTTGAAATAAGAAGTACATAAGGCTTTAAATCTCTCATATGGTCCAGCAGCAAGACATTCAACCGATTAATCAAGCTTTCACGGTTTAAATCCTAATTACGACGCGTTGTATGATATTTTCTTTTAATAGGATGAAAAATCTGGGATGTCTGTTGGACGTAGAGCCACTTATGCTTCTGAATTTACCCAATAGAACGACTTCGAGGAGAAGACCGTATCACCTCAAAATTAATTGGATCAGTAAGTTAGAGTCTGAATAGTTGGATTATAAAAATAAGAATAAATCTGTCACCAAGAGGTGATCCACCTGATGGATTTAGTTATATCATGAAACTGAAACTGTCATATTCAGGCATACGATCTCCACACATCACCATATTTATCATTTCTGGGACAACCCAAAAGAGTTTGAGCTTTAGAGATTTTTAACTTCCAAGCAAGTGAGGCATCGCCGGACGGGCAGGTTGCAATCCAGATCGCGCCCCTGGGGCAATGAATCAACTGTATAGAGTTAAGAGAGAATTCTTACAGAATAACTCAAATAGCTACAAATTTCTCAAGGAAACATGTAGACATAATTGGCAGAGATGGTTCACATTACGGTGCTAAATCCGTTCAAATATTTGCACGAAAACAGTCGGTACTTAAATGAAGAAATAATAATCTAACCTACATGAAAAGTACATTTACATACAGAGGTTGTTGGAGACTATCCTACATTAATAAACTTTTAAAAGTAAAGCAGCTTCTGCATACTGCTTGCTTAGGTGAAACTATATACATCAATCAGGTTTCTCACGATTGATTGTTTCTCGACTGATCTAGATCAAGGCACGACATGGTTATGATCCTTGTATCAACCATTCACATCAGATGTTCAACTGGATAGACCATTGCCTGATCGTTTTCTCTTGTGGGTCCTCCATGTGACAATGTTTTCTTGCCAATTGTTAGCGTCGCTTTCTCCGTCGTCTCTTTTGTTCAGTAAGATTCCAGATTTGTATTTGGCTGGAGTTTTGCTTAAAAGGTCATCACCAACGTCCTCGACGGCCAAAGTATCATCTTGAATAGTCTTCATCCTGGACACATTTTGTTGCCCCGCCGCTTCGTCAGAAAGAGATTCATAAGCATCGGAGAGAGGTTCCCTGTATTCATATACATCAAGGGGCTGTCGTTTTCTTTTTCCTGCAGAGGCTATTTTCGACAAATCCTCTCCAGCCTCCACTGCTTTCATCCACTGGATATCACTCAATGAATCAGTATAAATCACCTCCTTCCGGCGCCTCTTCCCGCTGAGTTCATTGCTCAGAGCATCCTTACTATGGCCAATACTCCCCTTGTTTCTTTCTTGATTTGTCTTGGAAAAAGCCCAGTCAGGCACTTCCTTTTCCTCCATAAGCCTCGACTTGTATCTTTCTTTCTGTCGTCTCTCTTCATCCATCTTTTCAAACAACCAGAACTCCTCTTCTGTTCTTGCTGCAAGGCAGTTGATCTCTCTCTCACTTGGCACATCAGTTCCTAGGGAGTTTGTGCCTCGCCGCATGATCTTTTGTAGCATCTCACGCCTGTCCTGTGCTGTAAATTAAAAGCAGCAATATTAATGTATTATAATATCAAGAGAAAGAACTATTATCATATCAAAAATACTAACCAGTAGATGTGGTATTAAACAACCCAGCCTGGATAACCTTTGCGTCAATACCCATCTTCAGCTTAGCACGTTCCAAGATTTCCTCCTCGATGGATCCAACACTAACCAGAACAAATACACGGACTTCCTTCTTTTGCCCAATTCGATGTGCACGATCTTCTGCTTGTTGGTCCATTTGGGGGTTCCAATCGCTGTCAAAAATTATAACAGTATCTGCAGACTGCAAGTTCAATCCAAGACCACCAGCTCGAGTGCTCAAAAGAAACATGAAGTATGGGGAGTTTGGTGCATTGAACTCTTTCAGTAAAACTCCTCTTTCTTCCGTCTTAGTTGAACCATCAAGCCTGAGGTATTTAAAACCATATAACTGCAAATAGATCTCTAATATATCAATCAGACGGGTCATCTGAGAGAAAAGGAGAACTCTGTGGCCAGCTTTCTGTAATTTTGGAAGTAAACGATCAAGCAGCTCAAATTTTCCTGATGCTCTAACAATTTGCTCCTTTTGCCACATGTTATAATCTCCAACAAATAGGTAAGGATGATTACAGCACTTTCTCAGTTGCATCGACAAATTCTGGAGACTCTTCGATTTAATGCCTGCACGTTGTACATGAGCCAGCATCAACACAACAAATTACAACTATCAAAATTTACATGAAAACATGAACTTTAAATTCCCACCATACAAGAATTGGAGATTACATGGAATTATTTATAATATGACTAATTTCATGATGTTTTGCTTATAAACTTTGGAACCAAAATAAAAATAACTGATATATCTCCTAACAATTTTTGACACATCAGGATACGACATGTTAATGTGAGCCTGATGTTATTTCTCTATATACTTTTTAAGCTTATACTGTAACCATATGCTACACAATTTTGAGTAATTGATTACCGATGTCTGATGAACAGATTCCGTAGCCTTAACAAATCTAGAAGGATAGTTTAGTATTTGGAATTATTGATTCAAAATTATCCAAAAAAAAACAACTAAACAGATGTTCACAGAGACTCAAACCCTAACCCGAGAAAGACGAAAATACCCCTAAACCCTAGACCAAAAATAATAATAAAAATAATAACAAAAAAAGGATAAAATGTTCGGAGCCCAAACGAGCTTCGATTTGGCTGGTAGATCGTCCCGTGGTTCATCTTGGCTCTGCAAGTTTGCTTTGTTGTCCCGCATTAGACAATCACTGCTAAAAACAAACTTGAATGAATGATACATATTTGTTATATGAATTTATATGTGATTAGCGTAATGCTACATCTCCATCCAAATTGAGGATTAAGGGCTCCCTAGAAATGGATTGTAAAGCCAATTAAACCTAGCATTTATGTCATCTTCACACTGTAATCATTAATATTTTCTTCTACTAACAATCTCAAAACCCATTTGAATTGTGGTCTTTCACAAAAGCCAAGTTAATTTAAAGACCTAAAGTGTTTGTTCTTCATTCCCAAATAACTAAATGCTTTAGTCTTGCATGAAATACTTTCCACATAACAACATATGTAAAACTAACAACCCAAAGGTATTAGCCAATGAGTAGGAACAAAAATCAACAAAATATCACTTAAAACACTTGCAGAGAATTGGAAAAATTCTTTATCAAACATACCAGATTCTAGTCCAACCCTTCCAATGTCAGTGATCTGTTGATAATAAGCTTTCTGCCAAGCTGATAGGTCACATTTTAGAATCACTTGTGTTTTCCCAGGAAGATATTTTTCCACTTCGTCCTTCTTCCTTCTGAGGAGGAAAGGTCTTAAAACCTAGGGAGAAAAAACAGTATGAATATGGTTACCAGTTACAGTAGTAGCAGTAGCTAGTTAAAAATGTGAATGATCATTGAACTACTTGATGTAACCGACGAATAACCAAGAGCTCTTCTTCATCTGTAAGAGACACTTCATTTTTGTCAGCAAAGGGTGCATTGAACCATTCCTCAAAGTTCTGTACTGAGTTGAATATTGTAGGCAGAAGAAAATTAAGTAAAGCCCACAACTCCTGCAAACTATTCTGTATTGGAGTACCAGTCAAAAGCAGTCTGCGACGTATACGATAACTGCAGAGGACAACATCTGAATTTCACTGAATAGTATAGATCAGGAATATAAACAAAGAAATAACATCAGAATTTACTAGGATAAGTATTATCAGATTCAATGTGGATTCAAATGTCAATAATTGTTTGCTTGGGTAGGTGGATGAAAAGGAAGCGCAAGGGGAGAGCCGGAGAGGTAAGTGTAGATCAGAAACAGTAAGAAAGAAGATAGCATCAGCAGTTAGTAGGATAAATGTTGGAAGAAATAAATCCAGATTAGATACCAACATACTAGCTTCCATTTGGGTAGATGAAAAGGGGCAAGAGCACAGAGAGACGTGCTATTTTTTCTGGTTCTCCTCCCTCCAACTTTCAAATTCCCTCCTAGTATCCACCCAAGTAAATGAACCATAAACAATTGAACTGTAAGTTACACTGACTAGCATTCAGAGGGCATTGCAGGGTATTGATCAATAGAAATAATTATAAACTTGCAAGAAGCAAAATTCTGAATCATGAATCTAGAAAGGAAAGTTCTGAAACATTTAGGGAGCGTTTGGTTTGCTCCCTTTTCTATTTTCACTAGAAAATCACATTTTCTCATTTCTTGAAAAATGACTTTACTTCATTCTCTAATTTTCCGAAAAATGATATTTTTCTAGAAAACAAGTGTGGAAAATGCAAACCAAACACATTTTCTAGAAAATTGTATTTTCTCATAAAATGAAAATAAAAAACAAGGATGGAAAATGTAAACCAAACACAGCCTTAGTATCTATACATAATTTGGAAAACGTGTCATTTTTCCATCTCTTGAACAGGTGCAGAAAACTTTGAACCAATGTACAATTTAAATGAATGGATATCATGAGCCTTGAGAAGAGGATGAACATACATACATAGATATGAGGAGGATGAACAAAGATGAAATCCATATATATATACACACTCTTCCTCTTTTTAAGCCTCCTAAGCTTTTTACCAGAGTTGAACAGTAGATTAAAAAAACATCATATGTAGTTTACTTACTAATTTTTTTAATATAATTTTATTTAACTATTAAAATTTAATAATTACTTTGAAATGTCGAGTATCTATTTATTTCAAGAAGTTTTCTATAAACATGTAGTTTAGTGGATCTATTACCATCTTACTCGATGCATTGATTACCTATCAGGGACAAATCTTACCAAACGTCCATGCATGTTCTTGCTCTACTATTTTTTTTTTCAATGAATGCACATATACTAATTACAATTTCACATTGTCACGCAATTCAATATGTAATATATATGTAAGATTTGGTCTGCAGAGCAAATCTTTATTAGAACAAATCCTCTATGATTTGATTTGTAGAATATATCAAGGTTTTGGGTGCCGATTGGTTCGGGCGGCACCAGCGAAACTGTATCGTTCCGCTGGTGCGCCGAAACCGGCTCGAGGAGGCGATGGGTTTCGCACACGCGGCGACAGCGAGTCGGCGACAACGGCAAGTCGGCGACAACGGCGAGTCGGCGACAGCGAGATTCGCTGCGCGCGACAGAGAGAATCGCGCGAGCGAACGCGCACGACACGGGAATCGCGTGCGTCGTGTGCCAGAGGCATAGCGGGACTCCCTGGCGTCGTCGGAGGGGTCGCAGGAAGCCTCCGGCGTCGCCGGAAGCATCGCCGGACGGTGGTGGAGCTGGACGCGCGGCTCCTCCTCCATCTTCGGCGGATTTCTGGCGGGTCCGTGGGACTCCCGGAGTCGCCGGAGAGGTCGTCGGAAGGCTCCGGCGTCGCCGGAATCTTCGCCGGACGCTGCTGGAGCCATTGGACGCGCGGCTCCGGTGGATCTCCGGCGGATCTCGGCGGCGCGGCATGATCGGCTCGGCGGCGAAAAAGAAATTTCCCGATTTTCTCACATAAATGGGATTAAAAAAAAAGAAAATGTTGTATTTATTTAAATCCAACATTTCCTTTCTAAATTCAAAAAATTAAATAAATTTAATTATTGAATTTTCTGAATTTATTTTTCTATTTTAAATATTATTTAAAAATTCTAAAAAAAATTTAAAAAACCTAAATAAAATCTAAAAAAATTCAAAAAAATTTATTTTGTAATCTGATAATTATTTATTATTTTACTGTTTTATATTTAATTAATATTTAATATTTTTATCATTTTAAACATATATTATTTAAATAATTAATATTATTTTTCCAATTTACTTGATAAAAATGTGTTATTTTAAAGAACATGAATTGATCTAAGTTATATTTAATTTTAATAACTCGATAGATCAATTTTTTAAGAAAGTTATATTTAATTATTTTTTAAAATATTAAGATGTCAATAATGAAAACTATATAAATAATATACAATTTATTTTAAATTATACACAAAAATATATATTAATAATTATATATAAAAAAAAATACAAACATATCGGCACGAAACGATACGATACCGAAACCGTATCGTTCCGGTCTGGGACCGAAACATCGGCACGGGTCGAAATTTTAAACCTTGGAATATATAGCTCACAGATTGAATAAATTCAACCGCGAAAAATAGAATTAATTAGGGCATCTATAATTTAAAATTTTCCATGTAATCTTAATTTATATAAAAGAAAAATATGAAAATAATTTTAACGAAAATTAGTATGAAATATAATTAAAAAATAAGTATCAAATGCTTTTTTATTTAACATCAAATGCAAACATAAAATAAAATTCAAAACAATTTAATTACTTATAATGCGTGAATTGTAAATTAATCATAAACAAGGTTGTCAAATCAAGATTTATATCATGAATAACTTAATTTACAAATTGTAAATCATATCAAATTGTTAACAATCATTAAATGTGTTAAAAATGAATTCTCCCTTATTTTAAAAAAGTTTTGATATCCAAAAATATGTAAAATAACATAATATTCTATTTAATAGTATAATAATAAAAATGAAGTTTATGTTGACAAACAACAATGACATAGTTCAGATTTTTTTCATTCCTTCAAGATTGAAATGAAATGAGCAATAGGAAATTTTGTCATCAAATACTTTCACATAGAAAAAACAATATCAATTTAAGAGGACTTTACTATAACATCAATTTTGCCCTCATTTTCATTTTATGTATTAATGTGATAAGACTTATTCTTCTCAATTGTTGTTAGTTGTCTTGTCCGCCTTAGCTATATGAACCTTTTTTTCCCATGTGATAAACTTGGCTTCTTCTCTACGTCATCATCAACTTAAAGATTCAACTCTCTTGACCTTTATATACTTCTATCATATAATATAAAATTCATCATCTTTTCTTATATAATAATTTTGGTTAATTTATAATATACTGGATTTATTTTATTTTCTGGTTATATTTACAAGTGATTGGATTTATTTAGTTTTGAATGAGTTTCTTTCTTATTTATAGAATGATATAAAATTAAATTTATATCGACTATAAGCTATAGTTGCAATACTATAATCTTTAGTGTGTGTCCCCACAGGATGGACTGATGGTTAGTGTGTGGATGTTGCCACCATGAGGTCTGGGGGTCAAAACTTGGCAAAGTCATTGTGCCCGCCCTCCCCACGCATTAGCTACAGCATCCAGGGCTAGTAGCCCCCATGATTTACCCCCTCCGTGTTGGCCCTAGGACGGGTTGACAGGGCGCTGGGGTGAGCGAATTGCCTTTTGCCACCAATACTATAATCTTTAGTACCAACCCAATTTTCAGGACTTGCCTGATTAATATGCAGCAATAAGCCTACAATACCTTTGGTAAAGTCATTGATCAGATGTTGTGGGACAAAACTCAAATGAGATCATTCATTTTTCCATTGTTGCAAAAGTCGGCCTAGGCGCCGCCTAGGCGCTAGGCGACACCCCACCTTGGTGCCGCCTAAGCGCCACCTAGAGCCGCATAGGCGCTAGGCGGTAGTCCTTGTCCGACTACCGCCTAGCGATTTTTACAACCTTGCATTTTTCCAGTGCAAATTCTTGAGGTATGTATCAATACACCACCAAAAATCATAGTACCCAATGAAACTTCTATATCACATAACAGTATGATACATTTAGTTTTCCTTTAAACCAAAGTTCATCCAATTTCCTAGTTTGAGAATTATTCTACCGAGAATGAGTTTTAGATTCTAAAATTATAAAAGGGTAAAAATCAAAAGGGTGACCTAAATTATACAAATCATCAAAAGGAACATCTTTTTCAAAAAAAGTCAAAAAGTACCCCAACCATATATTTTTGTATAAAAATACCCCTTATTTCAGCACTTCTGTAGCAGGTGTGGAGTAGTTGCTACAACATGAACAATGGACTATTTCACTTTAGTCAAACTAACTATACATAAAGACTATTATATCAAAATACTATTTACCAACTTGGTCAAAAAAATACTTAAACTTCATTAAAATCATTTTAAGTTGGTCAAAATCACTTTAAAACAGTTGTAGCTGCTACACAGCTACCTAATATCTGTGGGGCATTCTTTTGACTTTTTTGAAGAAAAAAGGGCCTCCTTTTAACTATTTGCATAATTTGGGACGCCCTTTTGATTTTTGCCCATCATAAAAGGTAAAATCAGTACATATAAAGAAAAAAAATACTTCCTGAAATTTAGATTCTATGGGATCTTACCCTGAGACAATTGTCTTGGCAAGAACACTCTCATGATTTTTTAGGCGATGCCTTCATCAACAATCATGTAATGCCAATGTATTTTCTTCAGAAAAGCTTTGTCTCTCATTATGAGATCATAGTGTGTGATCATCACATTGAATTTGCCTTGTCCAGAGTACTCTTCCCTCATAGCCTTTCTTTCAATTAAGCGCCCATCATATAGAACTGCCACAATACTATCCCAAATAGGAGAAAGTGAGAGCACAATTAACTATATATATTTTAGTCAACCATGTTATAAGGTACATACCTTGGTGCCCATGTTGAAAATTCACTAATCCAATTTGGCAGCACAGCCTTTGGAGCCACAATCAAGTGGGGTCCAGTAACACCTTTATTTTCCATTAAATATGCAATCAGCGCTATAGTTTGTATAGTCTTTCCTAAACCCATCTCATCAGCCAGAATACCATTTAGATTGTTGTTAAATAAAGAAAGCATCCATTGAAGTCCTTCTAATTGGTAAGGTCTTAGCTCCCCACCTTGAAGTATTGATGGTTGCTCTGTAACCTACAATATTTCAGGGGCTTGAAAATAAGTACTAAAAGGTGACACTTAAGAACAAGAAAACATGAGCATTGCAAAATAATAAGTGCTAATTGATAAAATGAATATTGAACAAAGAAGCAAATGCAGAAGATACAATTCTATTCTCTAAGTAGAGCTCAGCATGAAATTGTACTCAAAACACAAGCAATAAGTAAAATGCAAAAAACTAGCCATAGGCAGCCAAAGTTCACAGGAAGCATACACTATCCTTTCCAGCATGAAGTCATTTTTTTTCCGTATCCCAAGCTCGGGCTGTAAATGAGTGGAGCTTGAATGTGTTCAAGCTTGTTGGCTTTACTTACAGAGCATGTTCGATCAAGCCAAGAGTTGAGCTTGTTCATGAACAACCTTTTCAGTTACAATCCTATCTCAAGAAAACCTCCAGCATGTAGTCTAAATTATAAATAAATGCATTTGAACAAAGAGGCATTTTTTTGCCAATAAACCAACAAGTGATGCTGAAAATGACATCTACAGCAAAGTAATCCAATTCTAAGGTCCTGTTGAATACAGAAATTCCTCATAAGTCAGTCAAGGCTATTTGTTAATCTCGACCTGGAATTTTCACATTCTAATCAGGATCTGGCATTATGGCAATTGCAAAATTACTGATATAGTACCTTAATTTTTCTAGGTTGCAATAGAATTAAAGTTATAATTGTCAAGTTCAGACAGATACAATTTCTAAGCTATCTGCAGATTAAAGACGGATAAAGTGTTTGATTATGGGTCCTGGAGTTTCAATGGAAATGCCTACAGAATACCCATAGGAGAGGACCTGAAAGAATTGCATTCTCTATTACCACAAAACCTTAATTGTTAATATTGTCCTTCCCATCCAATGGTGCATCTTCCTCAGACATCTCGCAAAAGATTCTCAATGTAAATATATGATAAGACTTAAAAAGTAAATTATATCCAAATTCAATAGAAGCAGACAAAACTTTGACTGACAATAAAAGCTCAGGCTTATTTGATTGTTAGTCTATCGGGCGCTTTGGATCATAAGCAACTAAAAGAAGTAACACTCACAGATCTGTTGTCATAATAAAAATAAGAACACAGCATGTACTTCACTTAATGTACCTTCTCCTCTATTGAATGCACAGCCGAGTTGTACTGGCGTTGACCTTCAAGCAAATCAGAAACTTTGGTATTCTCATCGTCACCATTGTCTTTCTCATCATCACCATTGTCTATAGAGAATTCCCCAGGACCTTCAGTCTTAGATAGAGAGATCTCTGGAAGATTACGAGTACTAGAGTCTTCAAGTCCATCAGCATGTTCTGCATCCTTCTGACGTTGTACAGCTGCTCCAAGACGAACAAGAAGTTCATTTGTTTTACTAAGAAGCATTGTCAAGCGTTCATTCTTGCTTTCTTCTACCAAACGCATATAAGCTTCTTGGTCATCAGCTTTTAATGCTTGGAACCTTGACTTCTCAGCACGAGTAGCACGCTGTCTTTGCCTTGCATGCCAGGCCTGCATGATAACAAACAAATAGTGCTCCAGCCATAGACACCCAGACACTGGATTTTGGGAATAAGATTAATTTCTACAACACGAACACAAAACTGTAAAGAAAAATGTGCACTGAACCATAACATAATTTAGTATCTTTTCTTTCATGTGAATGTAAACACATTAATCTCTTTTATGCAATTAATTACCTTGGAACCATCTTTCAGTCAACTTATAGGGCAGAAAAAGGAATTTGTATCTCACTTCTGGGCATGAAAGTCGGGTGCAGTTAGATATTTTTTTTACGTGAATGAGTGATAGTACGTGCCTGACCCATTCAAAGTGGATTAGGTTGCTCAATAATCGCATTTAGGCATGTATGGGTAGATAAACAGGCATACATATCTCGGTTTGAGGCAAGCAAGGGTTTCAACAAAAGGCCAGACATCTGAACTGGTAGTACTGTTTTGCAATTAATATTGCATTTTCAAGAACCCCACAAAAACAAGTAAATTGTAACACGAAATGAACTATATTTCTAAAGTCTAAACTAGTTTCAACCAAGGTTTAAAATCTCGACCCGTGCCAAGGTTTGGGTCCTAGACCGGAATAATATAATTTCGGTACCATATCATGTCGTGCTGATACAGTTTCGATACTTTATATATATTAGATAAATATTTTTATTATATATAATTTAAAAATAAGTTATATATTAATTTTCTATAACTCGTAAGCATACCTTTCTCAAAACTTCTGAAATAAAGATCAAATAATCTAAACTAGTTCCTAGACATAAAAATCAGACATTCATATCAATAAAAATGTGTTTCATATGCTTAGGAACCAAGAATCTAAAAGTAGAAAGCTAAGTATGTTAATATTCATGATTCCAAATCTCAAATTGATTCTAAGATAAAAAAAAAATATTTATAATAATCATATAAATTAAAAAGTATCCTAATTTATTTATTTATTTATATAACAATTATATTAATTATTTATTTATTAAGTTATATAATAGACAAAGGGCAACCTGATGCATGAAGCTCCCACCATGCGAGGTTCAGGGAAGGGTCTATTATACGTAGCCTTACCTTACTTTGTAAGTTATATAATATATAATTATAGTTTATAAATATTCTAAATAATATATATTAAATATTATATTTTATATATATAGCTTATATTGCATTCTAAAATCAAATTTATTTAAAAATTTATATATTTTTTAATTTTTGTAACAATTAATTTTTTAGAATTATCTATAAATTTTTAAAATTATTTTAAATTATATAACTATATATTATATAAATTATCTATTTTTTACTTTAATTTTTCTATATTTTTAATAAAAATATAAAATTATATATAATAATTATATTAATTAATTAACAGTTTATTTAATTAATTATTAATTATAATTTATATAATAATTAATTAAAAATAGAATTTATATATATATATATAATGTAACAATTATATAATAATATTTATATTCCTTATTTCCGTTTCCGCCTTCTACCCTCGCAATTCGCGATTTTGCCACCTCCTCCCCTCCCATGCGATTTTATCATGCCTAGCCTTCACCTCCGCCTCGTCGTCGTCTTGTCGCCGCTACTGATTGTCGGTGGCCTCGCCGAGCTAATGTTTTCTTGATGCTTCCAAGTAAGTCTTCATCCCCAAATTGATTCCTTCTTCCTTCTATTGTGCACACGTGACGTGCACGATGATGCACACGAATTGTTGCACATGTTGTGCCGGTGCCGGTCCTGTTCCAGAATGGCAAAAACCATCCATTTAGGACGGCATAGCTCGAGATTTGATTCCTTGGTTTCAACCAATGTTTATCCATTGCATATGCATATTGCATGCTCTATATGATGTAATATGTTTGGATAGCATCTACTGTTTTCATTTATATCTCACAGCATGGATTTCAGCAGTAAACAGGAACTGCATTCATGAATTGGTAGGACAAATTCTTGTTGGCGCCCTGGTTGAGTTCCTGTTGGGCACAACAATGACAATATTGGAAGTAGACACAATGAATCAGCTTCACTTTGGCACTTAATAATGCTATCTTATTAATCTCATGGGCTAAACTGAGTTTCAAACTAAACTTCTAATAGAAAAAGAAATAAAAACCTGAACTCCATCATTCCTCTGTTTTCGTCTTTTCAGAACAGCTTGCGTTTGTAACTGAAATTCACGGGCGGCATTAAGAATCTCAGCAAAAAATTTCCTCTTTCTGTCATCTGCCTGATTCTTTTCATCCTCTTCTAATCTTGACAACCTCTGCAGGAAATTCTTCCAATGAGATAAATGTAAAAAAAAAACACGTTTTAGCAAAAAAACAAACAAAAGGTTGAGTGATGTCAGTAAATAACCTCGGCATATCTTTTCTTTCGACGACGACTGTCAGCCTCCACTGCAGCAGCATCTCCAATTCCATACATGCTAAATGGATACTGGAATCTCATCATACCCCAGTCAAACAATATCTTATCAGGCTGTGCACATATTCTACGCAACCAGTATTCTGCACTCACATCAGAGCGTACCTTCCTCTGCAATTCTACAAGCTGGATAGAAAATAGAAAAGTTTACCAAAGATGAAAGACTGCATCTAATTCAAAATAAAATTGGAAAGTCAATAATAAATTACATATTTGGCATAACTTAAGAACCAAAGTTGGCACAACCTTCACATGATCAATTTACTAATCCATCGATTATTGCTTGTAACGAGTCAACAAAGGACTAAATATGGGCCATAGAGAAGAAGTCATTTTACTCTTCCGTAAAAAGAGCTACCATAAAACTAATAGTGCATAAGCTTCTGCAGATCAACAAGAAGAACTCTTAGATAATGAATGGACACTAGAATCAGTGTTACATTCTTGTAACCCAGGCAAGACTACATCTTTGTGACCTCCAAATAGACATGTGAATCATACATAAATAAGGGCATTACAAATTCCAGATTACCCATACAATCATACCTATTTTCAAGTTGCCCACCTAGGGTAATCTTTGACAATGAGCGGACGAATGGCTAATAACATAGGCAATCTGAAAATGAACCCAATCACATGCAGGTCATCTGTATCTTGTCTTTAACTAACAACAATAAAAAAAATCTCAATCTGCTCTTTTGTAACATGCAGTACAAAGTATCAGCAAGCAATCAATCACATGGTTCTTGTGTGACCTGCTGGATCTTGTGAGCAGCACCGATTCTCACTGGTTCATGGAGATTTTGTACTCTTCTAGTCATGGCACGAAGGAGCAAAGGTTCAAAATCACGAGCTGTGTCGGAGTTTCACTCTTTAAGTGGAGCGATACTGGTTTGGTATTGAACCAACGCTCCAATGCATAGTGTTGGTGACGGATTAGAGGTTGAAGGAGGAAGAAGATAAAGCATATGAAAGAGAAATTGTCTACACCAAATGGTATTGAGTTTTAGTAATTTATTATAATGATACTTTTCAATCATTTCACCCAGCATAGTATGAGATTTAAAACGATGGAAGGAGAGATATACTTTCATTCTCTCACTAGTTTGTATTTCTTTCATTTTTTTTTTCTTGTCATGGTTTCTTGAAGCTCTGCAATGGTATATTTTTTATCTTTTAATGGAAATTAAGTGAACCATCACTCTTATCATAGGAAAATAAAACACCCTATATGTGGAGTGGCATGTACATGCAAACAAAGTTTCCTGGAGCTCCCTGAGCGCAGCATATCACATAGATTTCAATTTTATAATATAAACTCTGCAGAAATAAGGGAGCTAACAACCATAGAAAGAGATCCACCGCAGAACAGAAAACACTAGAAACATAGAGATATAAGCATGAGCAAGAAAAACATCTAACTTCAGCAAAGTTTAACAGTCACAATAAAAAAAAAATAAAATCAAGAAGGACAAGTGCATATCCCTACCCATAGTATAGACAACCAACAATCAAGTTAAATATTTAGATTGTGTTTTACCTTCAAGCCATAAAGCTCCAGCAAACATTTCATTTGCAAGTCTTCACCCTTATTTGACGGTAGCACTGACAACATACAGTTTTAAGTTAAGAAACAAATGTTAATACACAAAAAGAAACGAAAAGAAAATATCATAAACTTGCTGAAGATATACCTAACGTGAAATATGGTAATAATCTATTGTTCCTTACAAGCAGTATAGGAATTTCATTAACCTTACATTATAATGATATTGATAGCACTAAAACGATTAAAAAAAATCCACCTTTTACATTCCATAATACTTAAAACACTGGAGACCTCAATTTAATCATTAAAGTTTCTCCACCATGCAGGTGAAGGAAAACGATTACATGAAGAAAGAATAAAATAAAAGGTTTGTTCATACATTTATCATATGAATATGATTCGTGATAATGTAATATCCTATCCCAAATAGTAGTGACAGTGATCCATGATTTGTTTATCATATACTAGAAGTTATTACGTGTGAGAAATTATGACTAAGAAAATAAATGCTTCAACAAGAAAGAGTAAAAATGTAGGATAATAAAATCCTATGGTATCCTATGAATCCTTCAATTCCTAGGGAGATTTTAGATCCACGACGACATTGGTCAATAAAAAATGGCAAAAGAAGCTTCAGTCTATTCACCTATACCTTTGCTAAGTTTGGCTGAAAAACAAGATATAGGCTTGAAGCTAGCAACAATATTAGCTCCCTCTTTCTTTGGTATATAGGTGAAGAATAATAAATTAGGTTCTTGAGTGTTAAATCCCCCTTTGAAAAACTCAGTGATATGCTTAGTATATCAGGTGCAATAAGATCCCAAAATTTCAATCCGTAGATGCAATTGTCGAATGTGGGTGATTTGGAAACATTGAAAAGTGTGGTGTTGAGGTCACTGTTTGACCATGTTGAATGGAAACATCATATAAAGCAAAAGTACAGGATGACCTAAATAATCAATTGCATTAAACTATTTTTTTAAAGATAAAAGTGTTTGATAATCATATTTTGCTTACATCATGTAATGCTAACTACATCACAGCATCCAATAAAGTATTGGCACATAGGTGTCCCATATGATAAATGCATATTTGACCATTTTGAAGTTATTTTATAGTTGACTGATCCTATCAGTTTTGCTTCACAGTTTAGAACATGGTAAACCTTTTGAATTAATGATACTTAACAGAAGAAATTATAGTTAGTTTATGGTAACTGAGAAATCACACCAACTATATTCTCTGCCACTGCTGTTTGAAAAAGAAAGTACAAAAAGCCACAAGGATGCCAAACAATACAGCAAAGGCCGTAAATCCTAATACACAGAGCCAAGTACAAAAAACAGCATAGATAAATCCTAATACACAGCGCCAAGTACAAAAAACCACAAGGATGCCAAACAATACAGCAAAGGCCATAAATCCTAATACACTAGGAAAAATTGAAGCACCAAAGTTAGACCCTAAATTAAAACACACACACACACCCAAGATTCATAGAGTTTATTCAACAAAGGCACAAAAACAATACAGCTCCCAATAAGATTACCTTCAAGCTCTTTAAGACGATGCTGAATAAGGCTGTTAAAATGGTTTTCTTTTAATTCTTCCAGTTCTAAGCAATGCATGTGTTTCATTTTCTGCTTCAACAAGGCATCTTCAAACTCTGAGATCAAACTTCCACTGGTTGACACCTCCTGTGTCTGCCCCAAAGTAAGAATCAGGTGAAACCATAATCTATAAATTGACAAGCTAAAACAAAGAGGAAGAGACCAATTTTATCCAGATGCAATGGGGAAAATATCTTTTACTCCCTATAACAGCTAAGATAGATGTTGATCAATTTCAAAATTTACTTTTCAACTGTCTCAGTAAGCCTCTTAAATATGTAATATCTTGGATTCTTAGAAAGATACAAGTTTGGTCCTAATTCCAGTTTCATATCTCAGAAGAACCATGACAAACAAACTGGCATCATAGTTCACCAGAGATTAAGTATATAGAAGATATTATCTAAACACTAAAGACAGGCTGCTAAAGAACAAATTTATGAAAATTTTCCTCTCAAAAACAGGAAGCAAGGTCAATTAAAAGATTTTACTGGCATTGATATCCTCAAACTAAGCCACAAATTACCAGTTCTACAAAATCTGCAAACACGACCAAAAAAGCTGGTTCCTCTTATTTTTCAAACAATTAACTGTTACAATCAACACCCGAGAGGTGTAATCTCTCTATTGAGTTCGCGTCAACAACACAAAAAAAAACACTGCTAAAAACTTACATGAACCCTGCCAAGCATGATTTTAGAACTCACCAGGTTCTCGAAACCCTAATTTTATCGGTCGACCATATCAACTAAGTCAATAAACAGTAAATTAACAAGAGCGAAGGGAAGAGGAGATGGACACCGACCGTGTCCGATTCGGCGGGTGAAGACGCAACGCCGCCTTCCGTCGTCTCCTCCACGTCCGGAGGTGCATCGCCCTGGTAAATGTAGGCGACGGCTCGGAAGACGTCGAGAGGGAGAGGGAGGTTGCGGGTTATGAGGTTGAGCGCACCGACGAGGGTCTTGGCGTGCTCCGCGCGGCGATCAGAAGCGTGGGAAGAGTGGTTCTCCGCAGCAGCCATGGAAGAGCGCTCTCCCTTTTCAGTTCAAACGCGAAGAGGAGCCTGACGGCCTCTTCTCGCTTTCTTTTTTCTTGCTCTTGCTTTCCCGTTCGCTTTCCCTCCTTCTCCGTCCAGCGCTCGAGCCGACGAGCTCCCCTTGCTCTGCTCTTCGGAGCAGACGACCTCGAAGCGGATCCGGATGACGCTTGTGTTGGACCCGTGCCACTCGGAGTCGAACCGCGGTATTAAATACTATGGTGAGAAGTTCTCATCGGTAGGATCGGACCTGTGTCGATGGCATCCCAACCCGATATGAAAAGCTAGTAAAGTGGCGAAATTGACAGTAACTTCGACCTGAAACTGATAATATTATCAGGCAATTTAGGGGGTGTTTGGTTCAAATTTATTAATTGGAATGGTAATGGGATTCATTGAGGGGTCAATGGGAATGGGAATCATGATTCCATTAGTAGTGTTTGGTTCAAATCCTGGAATGAAAATTATTGTCATTGATGAAGTTTGGTTCAGTTTAACTTTAGTAATGGGAATCCATAAAAATGTAGAGAGAGAAAGTAATATAGAAAATATAGAGAAAAAGTAAAAAATAAAGATAAATAAATTATAATAAGAAGGGTAGAAAGAGAAAGTGATATTGAAATTATATAGAGAGAAAACGAGATGAGAGGTTAGAGAGAGAAAGTGATATATGAAATATACAGAAAAAATTATAAATAATGATAAATAAATTATGATAAGAGAGGTAGAGAGAGAAAGTGATTAACAAAATATACAGAGAGAGAATGAGATGAGAAAGATAGAGAGAGAAAGTGATATAGCAAATATTGAGAGAGAAAGTGATATAGAAAATATAGAGAAAAAGTGATATAGAAAATATATAGAGAGAGAAAACGAGATGAGAGAGGTAGAGAGAGAGTGATATAGAAAATATAGAGAGAGAAAGTAATATAAAAAATATAGAGAAAAAGTAAAAAATAAAGATAGATAAATTATAATAAGAGGGGTAGAGAGAGAAAGTGATATTGAAATTATATAGAGAGAAAGTGAGATGAGAGGGTAGAGAGAGAAAGTGATAAAGAAAATGTAGAGAGATAAAGTGATATATGAAATATACAAAAAAAAATGATAAATAAATTATGATAGGAGAGGTAGAGAGAGAAAGTGATTAACAAAATATATAGAGAGAGAATGATATGAGAAAGATAGAGAGAGAAAGTAATATAGAGAATGTAGAGAGAGAAAGTGATATAGAAAATATAGAGAAAAAGTGATATAGAAAATATAAAAAAAAAGTGAAAAATTAAGATAGATAAATTATAATATGAGAGACAGAGAGAGAAAGTAATATTGAAAATAAATAAAGATAAAATGACATTAGAAAGGTAGAGAGAGAAAATAATAGAAAATGTAGAGAGAGAAAAGAATAAATACGTAGAGAGAAATTTTAAAATGTAGAGAGAGAAAGTAAAATGAGATAATATAAAATGAAATAGTAAAATGAAATATAAAAAATAAAAAAGGAGTGTTTTGGATATATGAAAAGGAAGGAATGATTGAGGAATTTGATTGATGAGGGGGGAGTAGGGAATGAAAATGAGGGAATGATTCCCTTATTTTCATTCCCATTGGCACTTACCAAACAGTGTTAATAGGAATGATTACCATCCATTCCCATTCCTTAGTCCCTATTATCCCAAATCAAACGCCCCCTTAATTCGTAAAAATAATTCAATAAGTACAGTAAAACATATTATTAATTTTTAAAAAAATATATATAGTTATGTTATACTTACATTTAGAAAAATATCTATAATTTTCTTTTCTCTATGTATATTATATTGTATTTTATTAATTCAAATGACAATTTATTGATACAGTGTAACAAGTTCCCGTTCCTGCCAATGTAAATTTCGAGGAAGAATCAAATGATTATTATATGCAATTTTATCCTATGTTAAAATTTTGAAATCAAATCGATCACTCTAAATTATCTAAATCATCATTTTTTATTAATCACGATATTAGGACATCTCCAATTAAAATATTTTGAAAGGTTCATGAAATCAAAATCAGAGAAAAAACTCAAACTATAAATATGAAATTTGAGATTTTCTATTTAAGAATAATAGTGAAATTTTAAATTTATTTTTTTTTCAAAATTAAATTCAAATATATTTTTTCTCAAATTAACCGCGTAAATGAGACCAATAATTTTCAATAATTAGAATTTTAAATAAGCTTTTATTATTATTTCAATATATTACATCAATATTTAAAAATTTATTAAAACATCTATCATAATTAAAGGTCTAAGTGAATTTTTTATTTCATAAAATCTATATAGTTGCATGGTTCTATATATTAGATTAATTTGAAAGAAAAACATATGTTTGAATTTTCATTAATGTTCTTGAACTATAAACTTCATACCACACTTTTATAGTTCAAACTTTTTTATTTTACAAATCTCTCACAAACTTATCCATATCCTAAGAGACGATTTTCATAACATATAAGAATCACAGAGCATAAAACTTGAATCAAAGAAATATCTAAAAGTTAGACTTTTAAATAAGTTTTTTTTTATGATTTCAATATGTCATATCACTATTATACAAACTTATTCAATAATCAATATTATACAAATTTATTGAAACATCTTCCATGGTTAAAACTTTAATTGAGATTTATTATGATCTAATTCATAAACATGTTATTACATGATTCCATATATATATTATATCAATTTCAAAATAAACAAATTACTACTCTTAAACTACAAACCTCAAACATCAGTTCTAAATTTTTTTATTCAGTTTTTTTAATTTTACAAATCTCTCATAGATTTTACATTGGAATGCCCTGATATCAAACAGTTGACAATTCAACTCAGACTATGCATTCAAGTCCATTAAAGGATACACCACTACAAGCCATCAAGGAAACAGATCCATGGCAAACTGAAACAGACTGAGAATTACAATTCAAGTGGCTTATAAAATGAAAATAATATTTAGGATTTCTGATCAGACGATGAAATTGATTCCAAGTCGGCGAGCATGCAGCTTAGAAAACATCCAGAGACAAATATAGTATCTCGTTTCCAAGAGTAAGATCACTCAAACTACTTTTGCCATGTAAAACACTAGAAGAGTAACAAGAATCTACTTCATCTCCCAATCTTTCAACTTCTTACTTCCTTTTGGTTTTTCTATTGGTGCGTTCATCCCAGCCATTTTTGCGTTGTACTTGGATCGAAGTGGCCCGTTCATACTCCACCTGTAAGAAGATAAAAAAAAAGGTCACTAGATCTGAAATCTCATCAAGTAGACTATAAATTCTAAGTATTTGAGATTGGTTACGTATATATTCTCTTCGTTGAGCCATATACTAGTAATATTCAAATATCTTAAATGACATTTAGCTAGAAAATTCATCAGGTACTAATTCCACCAAAATAACTCTTACTGACAAAGTTCTCAAGAAAACATTTTAAAGAAACACCATCATGAAAGATGCATCCTGAGAGATTAACTCAAATATTAAGAGCAGATAGTAATGCTACTGACAACAGAAACTCTAAAATCAAACCAAAAAAGAACGATATTCCATAACTACAAGGAAATGTTTTAATTCATGGTTCCATGTAACACTTTTTACTAAAAGATAAGAAACAAAAGTGTCAGACCAAAATTTCAAGATGGCATTTCACAATAAGACGATGAACAAATGTTGATATCATTGTGGACACAAGAAATATAGTATTACCGTAACCAAACTAAATTTCGGGATAAGAGTTAAGAAACGAAAGTCAATCTAGATGCGTTACTGCGATGTTTCCTGCTGTATACATAATGTTAAAAAAGATAACTTTGAAAGTTTTCATGATGACCCCCTTTTTATTTCATGCAATACGATCAGTTCTTTTGAGATTCACATGGTCATTTCTTCAAAGTCATATACTAATTGGCACCAAAGTATAGGTTGACAATTTGAAGATTGAGGAAAGTAAATGGAGAACTTACGGGGCATTCCAATCAGTTGTATCCTCGTTGACAAGATGAGTCCACTTGGTCCTTCCACTTCGTCCAAAGTGCTTCACTTGCATGACCTTAGGCAGAATGCTCTTATCCATCTTATCTTCGCCGGTCGGTGCAGAGAAATCTTGCCGAAAGATATCATCTGTACCTGCTGTTGTTGCAATGTCATCAGCGCCAGATTGGAAGAAGGCGCCCTTGTGATAATACTTCTGCATAAACCTCCACTTCTGCTTCGGCACAGGAAGTTGCTTTGGATTCTTCCTCTCCCATTCCCTCCTCTCTTCCTCGGTCATATTCCTAACCTTCTCGATCTCTTCCTTCTCCTTCAATCTAGCTTCCCTGTCCTCTCTTTCTCTCTTGATTCTTGCAATCTCCCTAGTCTTCCAAGCCTCATACTCTTCGGCCTCATTCATATCATCATCGGTGTCAATATCTGAGATGTTTGCTTCTGCCTCCAAATTCTTTTGAATCACTTCATCCTTTCTAATCTCCTCCACCACAATCTGCTTGGTCTCAACCTTTCTTTCCTCCAACCTCTTCTTCACTAACTCCTCGAGTCGCCTTTCCTCCTCCTCAATTCTCTCGCGCTCTGCGATTGTATCCCGCTGGGACTTGGGAATGAAGACTGGCTTCACCATTGCAATACCCAGTTGCTCCTCCTCAGAATCTGTCTCGTACTCGGATTCCTCCTCCTCCTCCTCTTCTACTTCTTCCTCCTCTTCTATAGGGAGAAGAGCAGCTTCTTCCTGCTCTCTCTGTAGCAATTTCTCTCTAATCCTACGCCTCCTCTCCTCAATAGCATCCTCATCATCCTCTTCCATCTCCAACCTTTCCTGCCTGTCATTCTCCTCCTCAATCGTCGAGATAATCTCAGCTTGCCGTATCCTCCTGTGATCATTCCTCACCTCCTCCTTGTTCTCTGTTCGGAGCTCGGCGAGACGCCTCAGCCGACGGTCATCCTTCTGTGGTACATCCGCATCTTCTCGAATAGGGAAGGCCTTCTCGAGAGAAGCCAACTTGGAGGCCCTGATGTCCTCGTCCTCATCGAGATCTTCTGCCCATTCCGGAGCTTTTCCAGGCCAGTACCTCTTGACTTTGGTCTGCCCGATCTTTCCCCGGAGCTTGTCTCGGATGGCGATCACGGCGTCGCTAACTCCGGCTGTGACCGACATGGCTGCGAACGAAACGATTGAACTCCCTACAAACCCTAGAATAGAAAGTGAAACAAGCACTAAAAACGATAAAAACATTTAGGTAAATCTTACTAAAAAATAAAAACAATATCCAGATGCATACCCGATGATGTTTCCGACTGAGTTCTTCGGCGAGAGGATGTGAAACGGCGATAATCGGCGAGAGAGGATTGCGAGCGAAGCCCCGAGATGGTTAGAGATTCCGGCACGGGCCGGGTTGGATAAAAAAAACCTAAACATCCGATCGGTCCAGTTAAGAAAATCAAAATTAAAATCAAAATTGATATATACAAATATATATATATATATATAAATAATGATAAATCAGATAAAATTTAAATTAGGACGATCACTTCAGTATCATAAAAAAAAATTTCACCCGTCGTTGAGATGAAACAAAAAGCATATAATAAATATATATAAAATAAAGATTTCTCGTGTGTCAACCGAGACCCGAGTCAACTCTAGCTAATGATCCGAGCTCCTTCCTCAACTTGATGGTAAAAGATTATTCGTTCTTGTTAGTGTCTCTCAATCCATCCTAGGATTAATATGAGAAGATAAATTACAGGGGCTATTAGCCGGATGTTGTGGCTAGCGCATGGGAGGATGGACATACTGACTTTGTCAGGATTTGACTCCCAGATCTCTTGATGACAATACTCATGTACTAACCATCAGTCCATCCAGTGGGACTCCTTCCTTCCTCAACTCAGATGATAGATATCAAGGATGAGATTTTTCCTTTCGTCAATATCTTGACCCACATTATTGTGACCTCTTTCGTTTTTAGAATATTGTCAATAATCACAATGATTAAGGGAATATCAACATGTATAAAATATCTTATTTGATCTCCCTTAGATAGAGAATCATCATATAATTTATCTGTCTGTATCTAATTGTCATTGGAAGTCGATGATCTTATTGTTTGGGATAAATATTATCATATTTTTACTTTAATAAAAATGATTAACGAGGTTGGGTAATGTCGAACCTCGAGCGGACCGACCTAGCTCCATGAAATTTTCCGTTTTTCACTAGTCGTCAGGATAAATCGGGAAACGCTTGCGGCGGGTGGTCTAGAAATCTAACGTCCCAGGGTTCGCACCCATTTGGTGGAAAATTTTTGTAAAATACATCGTAATTATGAATCGAATCACAAATATTTAAAATAACAATTAGTCAACTTTCCGCTATACCATAACCCCGAGAATAAGTTTTTGCTTCAATAAATGAAGGGGATAGAGTATAAATTTGTTCTTAGTTATCGAAATCAATCCCCTTAGATTTAGACCGACTAAATTTGGAAAGAAAAAAAAATCATCAACAAAGAAGACTCTTCCTTTCCTCTCGAACTTTCGTGGACTAAAATAAGGGATTATAAATATATTTACACGAGTAATTAAGAAAATAATAATAGTAAATTAAATATAAAAAATCATTTTGCTCCCTGAAATATATTCCCTAAATTTAAGGTTGATGCTGTACAAGATCCTTAACGGAGCCCTGATGACTAAAAGAATGTAGATTGTTGCGATGCTAAGCAAACATGTAGACGAGAAAGCTGCAAAAAAGGGGCTCGGGCTTGTAACCTAACACTTGTATTAAGAGAACTTAAAGAAGAGAGTTGGAATGATGTCAGGGATTTCTCTACATATTTCCGAGGCTCAAGTTAAAATCGACAGAGAGAAAATTAATTCAAATTAGAGAGTTTTTAGATTAGAGAGAACTTATTTTTCTCCATACAGGTGATACCTTTTATATCATTTTTAGTGACCTTTTATCTTCTAATTAATGGCCCGGGGATAGTTACAATCGTCCTTTTTATAATTTGGCATTTATAATTTTATGCATATTTATGATTGTGGCTTATTTGATTGCTCCATCTTTAAGGCTTTGATGTCCTATCTGATAACCGCAAAGAGATTTATAATAATAGGCTTTATTAATATGAGGCTATCTAGAAGTTATCACTCAATCCGGTCATCGTTTGGGAACTATATGAGGAATGATCGTGCCCGCCAAGAAGTTGAGTGTAAGACGATCATTCCCACCCGAGAGTTGCAAAAAAGAGGGGGTTTATTCACCCGCCTGGGAGCTATCAAATTTAACATTTAGACGTATATGTTCGGCTAGCCTAAGAGTATTTGTTCGGGCATTTCTATCCCGAGGGGAGAGTAATATTTTTCTAGATTGGATGTTTATGAGTGGGATTTGACTAGTTCGGAACATGTTATCCCAATAGAGAAAGATGACACGTATTGGACGAGATGAACCTTGGGATGACTTGAGCCACGTCTCTCGACCACATCAAAGGTCATTTTATCTATTTTTCAATATTTCTCACAATTTTAAGATCTTCATAATTTTCTCAAAATTTTTTAATCATTTTTCTCTTCTAAATTACTGTTATTCTTATTATTATGTCACTTATTAGTGAAGTGGTGATTTAATAGTTTGATTGGTTTGTCTGGATTATGATTGGATCTCTAGATCTAAAAATTTCTATTGACTGTGTCATCAGTTGATCTAGATCTAAAAGTTTTCTCGGTTGACTGATCAAATGCATTAGTCAACTCTTTTCTTTAATTAATATCAAGTTCATCTGTTGGTTTTTTAAATTGCAAGTCAAATTCTTATTGTCTTGTTCATCAACTCAAACACAAATAGAATCTTTTTGTTTGTAATTCTTTAGGCTAGCTCCAATTGATTCCTTAGTCTATTAGTCATATCAATCGAGTTAAAATCAATAGTTGGTTGATATATGAATTTTGATTTAAAACATCTATTTCTTCATCAAATCCTTGTCTAAACAAGAAAACTATCTGTACCCAAAATAAAGATAACTCATAGTGTCTCCCTCGTAAAAGAATTTAACTTCGGAACTTCTTAGGGCATTCCCAATAAAAAGTCCAGTGTTCTGAAAATCGGACCGGATCGATCGGTCGGACCGGTTGAATCGGGAACCGGCCAGATTTTTGATCCGAATTGACTCTAAAAATTGGCTACTCAAGAACCGGGTGCGAATCGTTTTGAACCGGTCGGGAACCGATGAACCAGGCAAACAGGAAAAAATCGTCAAATCAGCTTGGTTTATTTTATTTTTTATTTTTTGATTTTTTTTCCCTTTTGCAATTTTGTTTTCTTACTAAAAAACGAAAATTGAAAAATAAAATATCAAAAACCTAGTTTGCTTCACCTAAAGTCCCAAACGAACAAACCTATTGTTTGCTTGCAAAAGAGCCACCACCGCTAGCCTCTCGCCGCGTCGCCCGCTCACCAGCCTCGCGCGTCGCCCGCCTCCACCAGCTCGCCGCGTCGCCCGCTCACCAGCTCGTCGCGTCGTCCTGCCTCCGTTAGCCTCGTCCTGCTGCCAACCTCATTGCGTCGTTGTGCTGGCATACGAAGGCAGCAGTATATGACATATTTGGAAAAGTGATTTTGCATGTGCTTTGCTAGTGTCCTCTATTTAAGTGTTTTTTGGTAACAAATACTATCTTGATATAATTTTAACTTCTAATAAGATTCTTCAATTCGTATCCAGATTTCTTGAACTCAATAGTTTTAAACTTGAATTTTTCTTTGAAACTAACCATTTTTTCAAGAATACCGTGTTGAGTTGCTAACAAAAATATATTACGTGCTCGACCTGGTTAATCTAATCTTGAAGAAAGTAGTTAGATAAGTCGTTAATTTCATATATTTATATAAATACATGCTTTATTATATATCGATTATATCCCGGTTGGATCCCCGGTTAAATCGGTTGAACCTCTAAACTCTTATCTCGATTGGTTCAATGTCCGGTCCAATTTTCAAAACTTTGATAAAGACTCATTCGATGTGGCAATAGGAGGGAGCTCCCTCTCATGGTGGAAGGGAGCTCTTTCATATTTTTAAGGAGCGGCCCAGTGTTTACGAAACGACTTCTTCAAATTTTTTATATTAAAAGGATTTGTTTAATATTTGTTAAAAAAACGTGCCTATGAACTCCACAGCTAACAAATTAGCTGTTCAACAATGGCTAATTTTCAACAGTACAATATTTTTTTAATTTATTAAAAATAAATATATCCTCAATCTTTCAGTTTTTTCACTTCGTCTTATTATTCTCTTCACTCTCTATTTTTAATTTATTTTTTCATTCTCTATTTGTATTCGAGATGAATGAAAATTTTAATACTATTTTACAAAACTTTTGACTTCTTCAAGTATAGAAAAAAATATATCTTCTTAAAATACTTGCATTCCTTTGAATGTCTAATATCCTATTTTTTTCTCTTATACACAATACTTTCCAAAATTTCAAAATATTTCTTATGTTCCACAATATCTTCCAAATTTTCAAATTCAAAGTTCTCAAATTTTTTGACGAATACAAGTAACACCACCTCAACTCCATTTATATATATCCGTCCAAGATTGGTTAGCCAAAGATAATCAATTTGGGATGCCTTCTCCTTACTAGTTTCTTTTACTCAACTATCAATCATGCTTTCAAATGAATCAACAAGAGTTACTATCAACCCATCTATCAACGATAAAGAATCTCTAATGTCATCATCCAACAACTAAGTGGTGACCACACTCATCACAAGAAGAGTGTAAAGTTGAACCGAAGAAAGTGATTCGAAATGAAGATTTTGGTCTCTTAATGAAATTGTGGTCCTTGCAAAGTGATAGACAATAATCAACACTGATGCAGTCATTGGTAATGACCAAAATTATCATGTTTTGTTGGAAATGAAAAGTTGATTACTACAATAAGTATCAACCCATCGAATCTCGGATGAAAAGTTATCAACGACTAAAATAACATTATTATAAGTTTGTAGCGATAATAAATGAATTTTCTACAACTATAATTATAATCGTCGTCAAAGTGATTAGAGTGATAAGAATGTGTTGGAAGAACGTACTGAATATGTGGAAAGCTAACAACAATAATAAGATTTGAAGTATATACATGTGTGAGGGTTCTCAATGAGTATGAGAAATATGCTCTACAATCAGTTGCTCATTACTCTAGTAAGAAAATAAAAACATCCGAATCAGGGGAAAATACTTCATATACATTAGAAAATGATTGAAAAAATTAAAAAAAACGTGGCCTAGGGTAGATATGTTTAAGTTTATTTTTATATTATATTATAATTTATATCTTTTTATTTAAGGTACGATAATATTTCTTTAATTATTAATATTATTCCATGTTAGTAATTTATGGATTTCAAATTTATAAAAATTTAATTATATGTAATGTAAAATAGGAATAAAGATGAGAAATATATATAATGAAAAGTATATAACCTATAAAGAGTTGTCGAGGGATTTTTTATAGTAGAGGAATGTGTAAGGTTTTTTATATGATGCGGATGGGACAATGAATGAGCTATTGAAGAGCTCCCACGACTATGGATGCTCTATTGCTCTTATGTTCTAATTCTTATTAGACTTCTCCTCAATATCTAATCCACCTCGATTTAACAAGGAAGATTATTAACACTCCCTCAAATGAGTCCAAATCCTTTGTCCCCAAATTTTAGTGTCCCCGTATCCCATAATCGTCATTCCTCATCGGTGGCAAGTCTGATCGACAATCGGACAACGTCGGCAACCTCCAACCGCTCTCCCAAATGAAACTATACCTTGAGGGGGCACTATGAATCCGTCGAGAATTGCCGCAATTACGATCTGGCCCAATTTCAATTGAAATTTGACAAAATCATAATTGTCGGTGATTCGGACGGATTCACAGTCCCCCAAGGTATAGTTTGATTTAGGGCGACGGTCGGAGATCATTAGCGATGCCCGATTGCTTATCAGATGTGCCGCTGGCGAGGAATGACGATTGTGAAACACGGGGAGACTAATAAAGTGGGGCATAGTACCCTCACTACCCTTAAACCTACTAAATCACCTTATCGGTCAACAACTTATTGGATATTTGGGTCTTAAAAAAAAGATCAAATACGATTTTGTTAGGGAAAATCGAGGTATCATCAATCAATGAAAGTCAAAATTGACTTCAAAAATGAAATCTAAGTTTCGCGTAGATGAATCTAGACTATTAATTTGCTCAAAACTGATTACGGGTGAATGAGAAATTAATTGTTTATAGTGAGTTCAAAATTGACATAGAAAGAAATAGATGGGGAATAGTCCTATATCTAAAAATTTCAATGGTGTTTGCTTCCTTATATGAGTTTTTATGTTAATGGAGTTGAAAAAAAAATATAGGTGTTTTCTTCTCACAAACGAGTAAGTGCTAGAACCTGTGAGCCTGCCGCCCGCCACCCGTCACGCTCGCAATAGGCGCTTTGTTGACGCACTTTGTGCTTGGGGATCTGAAGGGTTACAACCATCCAGATCTGGCGGCTGAGATCAAAGGTCTATCCAAAGGGTTACAACCTTCTAGATCGAATGACCCAAATCAATCCTAAACCAAAGGAGACACCCACTCACCAAAAGGGTACCTTATCTCTTCTCTTGTATTAATAGAATCCCCTAGATGTTGTAATCATTCATTCAATCATCCAGTTCAAAAGCATACATCTCATCTCCTGTATTTAGAGTCCAAAAAGCCTACGAGAATGTTCGTTGGTCTCGAAATTTGAAGTGCTCATATTTTGAAACATCATCATTGTATATTAGGAAACGAATTGCCGCTATCCGCGAGCACCTGTAGTAGAGCAATATCATTTTACGGAGATAGTGTCGAACACTAGTCTCAACGATATTATATCAGTTTGCATCTACTCCAATAGCAACCTAGAGACGAAGTCTCACAATCGTAAAGCGATATCATGCAAACTGATATGACCTTGATCAACGACGTTCCGACCGCCGTTCCACAGTGAGAGAAGTCGGAGAAGATCAACGGAGCCGACTTCAAATGATGGATCAACGACGTTCCGACCATCGTTCCACACTGAGAGAAGCCAGAGAAGTTCAACAGAGCTGACTTCAAACGATGGCAGCAGAAGAGGTTGTTCGGTCTGACAATGCTAAACCTCATACGATTTATGCATTAAGATCCACTAGCCACTACGAAAGGTGATTCCAACAACAAGGATGCATGCGATATGTGATTGCATGGAGATTTCCTGTGTCTCAACTACGTTCTCAATGCATTAGACAACATGTTGTATAACGTGTATATTCCGATAGAGACGACAAACACTCTATGGGAATCACTAGAAAAGAAATATAAAATCGAAAACGCTGGATTAAAGAAATTCATCATCGGTCAGTTTTTGGATTTCAGGATGGTAGATTCCAAGCGCGTAACATCTCAAGTTCAAGACAACAACTGATTTTGCATGATCAGAATGTTGAAGGCATGAAGCTGAACGAGTTGTTCAAAGTAGTCGCGGTAATTGAGAAATTTCCTCCATCGTGGATGAATTTCAAAATTTACCTCAAGCACAAGCAAAAGGAGATGGAGCTTGAAGACCTGATCCTGAGGCTATGAATAGAGAAGGATAATCGAAAATTATCCAACTTCAGAGGAACGAAGCGGGCTGTCAACGAGATGTCTAACCTCGTTGAGCCGAACGCCAAGAAGCCGAAGCAATCCAAAAAGAAGACTCAAGGCAAAAAAATTCAAGGGCTCGTGCTACAACTGTGGAAAGCCAGGACACATGTCCAAGGATTGTAGACGTCCGAAAAACCAACCAAGAGACAGAAGGATGCTGCGAACCATATGACAACACCTGATGACAACCTCTCTGATTTTTCGGAACTGGATCTCACTGCGGTCGTATTTGAAACCAACATGGTGGTGGACAATTCAAAGCAGTGGTGCATCGATACTGGAGCAACACGTCACATTTGTTATGATAAGACGATGTTCTTCAAGTATACTCCGATAAGTGGAAGAAAGCTCTATATGAACACTTCCACTACATCGCTGATTGTCGGACTCGAAAAAGTTGTCCTGAAGATGATGTCTAGGAAGGAGTTAACACTCATTAATGTGCTCCACGTTCCCGACATTAGGAAGAACCTAATTTCTAGATCGGCACTTGTCAAGGTCGGCTTTAGACTAGTGTTTCAGTCAAACAACTTTGTACTTACGAAGAATGGTGTCTTCATAGGTAAGGAATACTTGGAACAGAGTCTGTTTAAAATGATTATAATGAGTATACATCGTGAATTTGATGGTAATAAAATAAAAGATTCCTGCTACGTTGTTGAGTATTTTAATTTATGGTATGATCGACATGAACATGTTAATAATAATACTTTAAAATGTATCGTCAAATTAAATTTATTATCAAACGTTAATGTTGACGAAATATAAAAATGTGAAGTGTGTGCAAAAGCAAAGATGACGAGACTACCTTTTTATTTGGTCGAAAGGTCAATGACTACTCTAGAATTGATACATAGTGATATATGTGACTTAAAATTCGTGCAAAGAGGAGGTAAAAAGTATTTTATTACTTTTTGTTGATGCAGTCTGACCCGATTGTTGTTTTGGTGTTGACACCGATTTAAGTTTGGTTGAGTAAATTCGGCTTAAGTCCTGGTCGGGGATTGGGCATGAAGTCCCAGTGAATGAAGCCGGGTGACGAAAATCCCGGTGAGTGAAGCCGGGTCCTAGTGAGTGAAGTCAGGTGATGGAAATCCCGGTGAGTGAAGCCGGGTCCTAGTGAGTGAAGCCAGGTGATGGAAGTTGGGTCCCGGCCAGTGAAGTCGGGTGACTGAAATTCCGATGAGTGAATCCGGGTCCTAGCGAGTGAAGCTAGGTGAAGGAAACCCTGGTGAGTGAAGCCAGGTCCTAGTAGGGGTGTCAATTCAGGTGGGTCGGTTCGGGTTCGGGTTCGGGTCGGGTTGGGAAATTTTTTTTTTAACTCCCAACCCGAACCCGACCCGAACCCGATTTCAACCCGAAACCCCCAAACTCGAACCCGAACCCGACCAACCCAACCCGACCCGAACAACCCGAAAAAACCGATTCAAAATATCTTTTTTCGCCATTTTCCCTATAATTCTTCACTTTTATCTCAATATTTCATCATGATCATACTATATTGATATTAATATACATAAAAATATCTTAATTTTCAAAATAAAATTTGATTTAACCCCAAAAAAATCCATAAAATATTAAATTCGGGTCAACCCGAACCTGACCCGAATCCGACCCGAAGCCGAAATTTTTTTAACCCGACCCGATTTTTTTCGGGTCGATTCGGGTTGGGTCGTCGGGTCGTGTTGATTTTTGACACCCTTAGGTCCTAGTGAGTGAAGCTAGGTTGACTGAAATCCCGGTGAGTGAAGCCGGTTCCTGGTGAGTGAAGCCAGGTGACGAAAATCCCAGTGAGTGAAGCCGGGTCCTAGCGAGTCAAGCTAGGTGACTGAGCATGAGTCAGCAAAGTGACCTGATCGGTCTGGAGTCCGATCAGGAGTTGGCACGAGTTCCCTTGTGAACAGATCGGTCTGGTGACCGATCGAGGGAGTCTGATTGTTCTGGTGAACGATCAGAAAGAGAACAGAATGCTTCTGATTGGCTACTGATCGTTCGAGTGAACGATCAGAGAGAGATCAGAATGTTTCTGTGAGGTTTCTGATCGTTCTGGTGAACGATCAGAAGAAGGGATCAGAAAGAGATTGGAGAAAGGTCTAAGTGACCTGATCGGTCACTTAGACCGATAAAGTGCTCCTGGACCGATCAGGATGGATCCTGATCGGTCCAGAGGTGGCTTGATTGATCCCTTGGACCGATCAGGGCATAACCTGATCGGTCATGAGACCGATCAGGTGCTTTGGTTGGTGGGTAGCGGCTTGAAAACCCAGCAAGCTGATGGATCGGTCAGTGTGACCGATCACAGAGTCGATCGATCAGGAGGTAGCCTAATCGATCAGGGTCATCACTAATCGGTCTGGTGACCGATCAGTGTCCGAACTTTAATTTGAAAACGTTGTCAGATCGCTCTGAATCACTCTGATCACTTCTGATACTTGCTGATTTCTTTGTGATATGCTTTGCTAATCATCTGATAAGTGTGCAGGTGAGACAGGGATGACTCAAACCAAGAAGGAGGGTCAAGTGGCGACTTTCGCTTTGGTCAGGTTTGTCCATTTTCCCTTCGTAGGTTTCAACGGCTTCTGGCGCGGGCTGGTAACTGGCTGGCGAAGCTGACGACTGGCCCGAGGCTCGGCCGAAGAGGGTTCAATGGACTGAGCGAGGTTAGTGGGTTGGCGACAGAGGTTGCAGACGCGCCGGTGAGCAGACACTTAAGAAGAAGCTGGGAAGCAGAGGAGCGTGTAGAGAACAGACAGAAAACGAGAGAAGTTTGGCTGGGTTGTTTTGAGCTCTCTGTATTGGCTTTGTGCTTGAGTGTTTCTGCTACATTTGTGTGAGCGTTCTTCTCGTGATCTCCTGTACTCAATCTCATATCATCTTGAGACGATTGTGGAGAGGTTTCTCCACCGAGAAGGAGGCTCTATTCTATCCGGAGTTTCGAGACTTGATCTACCGACGATCAAGGGATCACTCACCTTACGGGCACGCCAAGGAGTAGGGGTAAGTTATCCCTGAACCTCTTAAATCCCTGAGTTAGCGTCTGGTTTGCTTCCTTTCTCTATTTTGGTTGTCTGTTATTTTCTGCTTCTGTATTGTTTCCGCTGCTGCTAACCCTAAGTGCAGAAAAGTTCAAAGAGCGAAAAGTTCTGTGTCTGGCTATTCATACCCCCCTCTCTAGCCATCCAAGGTCCAACAAGTGGTATCAGAGCCTGGGGCTCTTTCAAACGGACTAACACTCGAGAGCTCACAAGGATGGCTATAAGGGAAGGCTTCAACACCAACCGACCTCCGTTCTTCGATGGAGCCGACTTCCAATATTGGAGGTCAAGGATGGAGTATTACTTGAAGACCAATATCGATATGTGGTTCTCAGTCAAGGAGGGTTTCATCCCTCCAAAAGATGCTGAGGGAAAAGAGTTGGAGTTCTTAAGGTGGTCGACAGAACAAATCCGGAAGGGGGAAGCCGATGTCAAAGCTGTGGTCACCCTGCAATGTGGGATGACCAAGGAGCAGTTGATTAAGGTGGGTCCTTTCACCAGTGTTAGAAATTCTAGGCCGCAAAAATCGCTTTTTGCGTTGCGGAAACCCCAGAAGTTCGGCCACGGATCCGTGCGAACATAAAAATAAATTACGAGTACGAGTTTAATCTACATTAGATCTACATGATAAGAATCATTACCCTTGACGCGTAGCCCTTCGCTTTCCCGCTTGTCCAAAAGGCCGCCGGATCTCTTAGAGTATCAAAGCAGACACTCCTCTATACGTATCCACGCGAACAAATGAAGATGGATCAAAAGCTTAGGTGTGCTAGCACCCTATAGCTTTCGGCCAAGAGGAGAGGTCGAAGAAGCACTCCCACCAAAAATCAAGAGAGAAGAAGAAAAGCCTCACACACCAAAATGAAACAAAACATAGGTTTTGTTCCCACATGGTGGCCGGCCACTTAATGGCCATTAATGGCCATTAGGTGGCCGGCCATAATGGCTATTAAGTGCCATTAGGTGGCCTTCCATATCCCCTTTCAATTTGAATTCGAAATTCAAAGGGGGGGAAAACCAAGTCATCACTTGGTCAAACAAAGGTGAGGTGGGTTTTGGTCAAGTCAAACTTGCCTTTTATGGACTTTCCATAAATAGTCAAGTCAAACTTGACTCCATTTCTTCTCCCATGTCAAGTCTAACTTGAAGTGGAACCAAGTCAAGTCAAACTTGATTTGGATTTAGGTCAAGTCAAACTTGTCTTTTATGGACTTTCCATATTTAGCCAAGTCAAACTTGACTTCACTTTTTCTCCCATGTCAAGTCTAACTTGAAGTGGAACCAAGTCAAGTCAAACTTGATTTGGATTTAGGTCAAGTCAAACTTGCCTTTTATGGACTTTCCATATTTAGCCAAGTCAAACTTGACTTCAATTTTTCTCCATCTATTTGTTCTTTGTGTGTGACCCTATAGGTTCTTGTAACGTTGGCAATGCTTCTAACCTCTTAGAAACATAAGCAATGAGCGGTATCTAGCAACACATCATTGCTACCCAAGTTACAAGAATGTTGAGATCCAACATCACCTTGTGACTAATAATTGTGACTCTCACAATATATGATAATGTCCCTCTATCCTTGATATCTAGATTGACTCAATTGAGGCATAGACCGTGTCATCCTCGAGTCAATCTATATCTTGAACTCAGTGCTAAGGACCTTTGAAACAAGCTCATTGAGCTCCATGAAGGAACTCGAGATACCCGGACAGCCAAGAAAGATTTGCTTCTCAGCCAACTCCAGAACTTGACAATGAAAGAAAATGAAACGGTAAGTATGCTTCATGGTAGATTCAAGGAGACTCTCAATGAGTTACATTCCATCAATGAGAAGGTCGAGAATCGCGACCTTGTAAGGTATGTCCTCAAATCCTTCCCTAGGAATGCCTTGTGGTCATCCATGGTGGATGCTTACAAGGTTTCCAAGGATTTTTCTATTGTTAAATTAGAAGATTTATTTTACGAAATGGAACTACATGAGATCGTTAACCAAAGCCCAAAGGAGAAGGGTGTGGCTTTTGTGGCAAGTGACAGAAGGAAGAAGAAGGAGAAGAAGAAGGAAAAGGAGGAGGAGAAGAGCTTCTGTCACATGACCTTCATGGCCTTAGAAGATTCGAACATGGAAGGTGGAGACGAATCAAGTGACTCCTCAACCGCGGCTTCATCATCTTCGAATGATGAAGAGGTAATTTCTCCCGATTTAGATAAGTGCTATAGAATTATTGCATGTCTAACTAATTTGTTAAAGAAGTCGAAGAACAAGGTAAAATCTTTAAGATTAGAAGTTGAACAATTAAAAACCTCTAAGAATGACGTAAGTGATGACTTACATGTTAAGATTCTTGAGGATGAAAATAAGGACTTGAAGAGCGAAGTTGAAAACCTCAAGAATATTCTTGAGAAGTTTTCAACTAGCTCTAAAACTTTAGATATGATTCTAAATTCTCAAAAAGCGGTTTACAACATTGTTGGTTTAGGTTACCAACCTAAAGAACCAAGTTTCATGTCATTAATGTCTAGAATCTAATTTAGATCACAAAATGTTTCTAGGGTTCAAAAAGTTAGAAAGAAAGTGATTAAGGCATGGGTGCCAAAATCATTCATTGTAGATATTTTAGGTCCCAAAATTTGGGTACCCAAATCATCTATATTTCGAATTGTATAGGCATTGATTGAGGGGGAGCATATATCAACATGGGTTGTTGATAATTGGTGCTCCAAACACAAGGCTAAGGATACACTCATGAATGTAGTGATTTATGGAATCTCATTTGGGCAGTAAGAAAATTTTTCATGCAACAAATGATAGTATATCTATGCACAAGGTTACACTAGTTTCAAAATAAATCAAGAAGTTTTGAAAAAAAATTATTACATGGATGGTTTAGGTTGACACATAACTTGTTCTTACTGTAGATTGCCTAGAATGATTAGTTTTATTGTTGCAATTTATAGTTTACTGTAAATCTAGAAGTTAGCCACAATATCAAAATTGCAGCTTATTTTTGCAATATCCTGTTGTATTTTGCAATATCGGTTGATATTCAAGTATGCCAAAATTTTCATGTATGTGTTATACAACATTAATGCATACTAAGGAACAAGTATGAACACATAATTTGTACTGATCATTATAAAAATCTCACAAGGCTTCAATAGACAAGAACATGAGCTTAAGGTCTAAGTTTAGTGCTTTCTTGCTATTGAATTGAATCAAGGATCAGTACCAAAACTCTAGGACTTGGCATATACATATCCTCAACTTCTAGGACATCACACTTGAGTTTCCCTGATATGCTGTGCTTGTTTATGATTGTTTTTGTTGATTAAGGAAATCCCTGAACCGTAAATTGTCAATGCAATCTGATATCAGAGTTTTAGAAATCATCTAAAATCTGATCGGTCCACAGACCGATCAGGCTTCATTCTGATCGGTCAATGTGACCGATCAGAGCTCTCCCTGATCGGTCCACATACCGATCAGGGCTCTCTCTGATCGGTTCCCAGACCGATGAGCTCTGACTCATGACCATTAATTCACATTGGGTTTTGATTCCTTACTTGTCATATGAAGTATATACGTGTTTGACCATGATATAATTCTGTATATGTTTTCATGTGCAATTCACACTTACCTTTGTTTTATTTTGGGTTTGGTGAGAGACTCTTGTTTAAAGGGGAGGTATGTTTAAACTTAATAACCATACCCTTTTCGATGTTTGACAAAGGGGGAGAGAATGATTGATTAAGTTTAAGGTTTGTTACTGTAGGGGGAGGACTTTGATTCTCTTACGATAATTGAATTGACTTCAATTGATCACTAATACCTAAACTTAAATCGGGTTGTCAAACAACAAAAAGGGGGAGATTGTTGATGCAGTCTAACCCGATTGTTGTTTTGGTGTTGACACCGATTTAAGTTTGGTTGAGTAAATTCGGCTTAAGTCCTGGTCGGGAATTGGGCATGAAGTCCCGGTGAGTGAAGTCGGGTGACAAAAATCCCGGTGAGTGAAGCCGGGTCCTGGTGAGTGAAGCCAGGTGATGAAAATTCCGGTGAGTGAAGTCGGGTCCTGGTGAGTGAAGCCGGGTCCTGGTGACTGAAGCTAGGTGATGGAAATCCCGGTGAGTGAAGCCGGGTCCTAGTGAGTGAAGTCGGGTGATGGAAACCCCAGTGAGTGAAGCCGGGTGACTGAAATCCCGGTGAGTGAAGCCGGGTCCTAGCGAGTGAAGCTAGGTGAAGGAAACCCTGGTGAGTGAAGCCATGTCCTAGTGAGTGAAGCTAGGTTGACTGAAATCCCTGTGAGTGAAGCCGGAACCTGGTGAGTGAAGCCAGGTGACGGAAAATCCCGGTGAGTGAAGCCGGGTCCTAGCGATTGAAGCTAGGTGACTGAGCATGAGTCAGCCAAGTGACCTGATCGGTCTGGAATCCGATCAACAGTTGGCACGAGTTCCCTTGTGAACAGATCGGTCTGGTGACCGATCGAGGGAGTCTGATCGTTCTGGTGAACGATCAGAAAGAGAACAGAATGCTTCTGATTGGCTACTAATCGTTCTGGTGAATAATCAGAGAGAGATCAGAATGTTTTTGTGAGGTTTCTGATCATTCTGGTGAACGATTAGAAGAAGGGATCACAAAGAGATTAGAGAAAGGTCTAAGTGACCTGATCGGTCACTTGGACCGATCAAAGTGCTCCTGGACCGATCAGGATGGATCCTGATCGGTCCAGAGGTGGCCTGATCGGTCCCTTGGACCGATCAGGGCATAACCTGATCGGTCATGGGACCGATCAGGTGCTTTGGTTGTTGGTAGCGGCTTGAAAACCTAGCAAGCTGATGGATCGGTCAGTGTGACCGATCACAGAGTCGATCGATCAGGAGGGGATTTATCAGGAGGCAGCCTGATCGATCAGGGTCATCACTGATCGGTTTGGTGACCGATCAGTGTTTGAACTTTAATTTGAAAACGTTGTCAGATCGCTCTAAATCACTCCGATCACTTCTGATACCTACTGATTTCTTTGTGATATGCTTTGCTAATCATCTGATAAGTGTGCAGGTGAGACAGGGATGACTCAAACCAAGAAGGAGGGTCAAGTGGCGACTTTCGCTTCGGTTAGGTTTGTCTATTTTCCCTTCGCAGGTTTCAACGGCTTCTAGCGCGGGCTGGCAACTGGCTAGCGAAGCTGACGACTGGCCAGAGGCTCGGCCGAAGAGGGTTCAGTGGACTGAGCGAGGTCAGTGGGTTGGCGACAGAGGTTGCAGACGCGTCGGTGAGCAGACACTTAAGAAGAAGCTGGGAAGCAGAGGAGCATGTAGAGAACAGACAGAAAACGAGAGAAGTTTGGCTGGGTTGTTTTGAGCTCTCTGTATTGGCTTCGTGCTTGAGTGTTTCTGCTACATTTGTGTGAGCGTTCATCTCGTGATCTCCTGTACTCAATCTCATATCATCTTGAGACGATTGTGGAGAGGTTTCTCCACCGAGAAGGAGGCTCTATTCTATCCGGAGTTCCGGGACTTGATCTGCCGACAATCAAGGGATCGCCCACCTTACGGGCACGCCAAGGAGTAGGGGCAAGTTATCCCCGAACCTTGTAAATCCCTGAGTTAGTGTCTGGTTTGCTTCCTTTCTCTGTTTTGGTTGTCTGTTATTTTCTTCTTCTGTATTGTTTCCGCTGCTGCTAACCCTAAGTGCAGAAAAGTTCAAAGAGCGAAAAGTTTTGTGTCTGGCTATTCACACCCCCCTCTCTAGCCATCCAAGGTCCAACACTTTTATCAATGACTGCATGAGGTTCTGTTATGTCTTTATTTTAAAAAGTAAAGATGATGTCTTAGAGACTTTCAAAATCTATAAAACAGAAGTTGAGAATCAATGATAAACGAATTAAAATAATTCATAGCGATAGAGGTGGAGAATATGGTACACCGTTTGATTAGTTTTGTTTAGAATATGACATTATCCATCAGATAATGACGTCATACTCGCCTCAATCTAATGGTGTTGTCGAACGTAAAAATCAAACTCTAAAGGAAATAATGAATGTCTTGTTGACAAATTCAGGCTTACCCAGAACTTATAGAAGAAACCTATATTATTGGCAAATCACATCCATAATAAAATCTCTCACAAGAAAAACGATAAAATGTCATACGAACTATGGAAAGGTCGCGAGTCATCGTACAAATACTTGAAAGTGTGGGGATGCTTGGGAAAGGTTGAAGTACCCAAGCCAAAGCACATAAAGATCGGACCTAAAATGTTCGATGTGATATTTATTGGATATGCCCATAACAGTAGTGCATATCGTTTCATAGTTCATAAGTCAGACATTCTTGATATTCATGTGAGAACAACTATAGAATCTCGGAATACAATATTCATTTCCCAAATAAGAAGGGAAACATTTAAAGTGATTGCAACAAAAGTTTTAACGAATAAGATGTTTCTGAACTTAGTTGTCGTAAAAGGACTATTAATGATCAAAACTTAGAGTCACGTCAGAGCAAACGGGCTAGGTTGAGAAATCGTTCAGGTCAGACTTCATGACTTTTATGTCAGAAATGGACCCAAGAACATTAAGCGAAGCTCTTTCTAGTCCCGATGCCCCATTGTGGAAAGAGACTATCAATAATGAAATCAAGTCTATCATGAATAATCATACTTGGGAATTAGTGGAGCTTCCTTCTGGTACTAAACCATTAGGTTGTAAGTGGATACTAAAACACAAGTATAAAGTTAATGGATCGATCGACAAGTATAAGGTCAAAATTGTAGCCAAAGAGTTCGAGCAAAAGTAAGGCCTTGACTGTTGGTGCAGACAACACCCAAGTCGAACCTGTGTTTTGATAATGACAAAGGGTTCAAAAGTTAAGATGTTATGTTTATCTAACATGCTATTTGAGTGTGCAGATTGAAGTCTTAGCAAAGGACTGCTAGGTACCTAGCGAAGGACTGCTAGGCATCTGAACCCTAAGACCTAGCGAAGGGTCGCTGGGCACCTAGCGAAGGGCTGCTAGGAGTCAAAGACCTAGCGAATGACTGCTAGGCACCAGGCGAAGGACTGCTTGGAACCGAAGACCTGGCGAAGGACTGCTGGGCACCAGGCAAAGGACTGCTTGGTACTAAAGACCTGGCAAAGGACAGCTAGGCACCTGACGAAGGACTGCTGGGCAAAAGTCCAACCGGAGGAGCTGGTTGGCAACAGGTAAATTCTCCTGAGAGTAGTAGGTGAGGATACGTTCCCCGTCGAGGGAACAGTAGGCGTCGGTTCGACCTAGGGTTCCATTTTGGAGACCCAAAGTCAGAACCAAGACAGCTACGGTTGTAAGACTCACTAACATACTTGCTTTATCATGTTTGGTACTAACCCTGGATGCAGGACCGAAGGAACGAGTGTCTGCAGCTCAGAACGCCTCAAAGGAGGGAGGCAGCAGCTGGGTTGGGCGCCCGGGAGGTCCCGGGCGCCCTAGGTAAAAGCCAAACAAGAGTTGAGCAAGAAAACGCTTCGGAAGCTCACTGGGCGGGGCGCCCCCGTGATCCCGGGCGCCCCGGATGCCTTGGGTGCCCTGAGCTCAAGCCAATGAAACGGATAGAGTTTATCCAGCCGAGAAGCCAGCTGATTGAGTCAACCCGGGCGCCCCCTGCTTCCCGGGCGCCCCCGTCAAACCTCGAGCCCGATCCTGGAGGGATAAGGGCTAACCGAGTTCGGATAGAGGCTTTGTGGATCGGGAGACATGTGGAGGGCGCCCCCAACGTCCAGGGCGCCCCCAGGTGCACTATATAAGGGGCTCGACCCCTATGGCTTCTCAAAACAACTTGCTAACGCTTCTACGCTCTTCGACTCAAGCGCGCTGCTCCGGAAACCTTCCATCTCAAGATTCAAGCGCCGACGACGACCCTCTGCTCGAAAGTACGATCCACACCGGGCGTCGGTAACGAAGAAGTCAATTTCATTTACTGCACTACATTTCATTTACTGCACTACATCTGTAATATCTTTTGTAACATTTGCGTTCATATAGAATTGCCCGCAGTAAACGGTCAACGACTATGGGCCTTGGAGTAGGAGCCGACCGCGACTCCGAACCAAGTAAAACCGCTTGCGTTTTTGCGTTGTGTTTTAATTTTCCGCTGCGTAGTCTCTTATCTTTAATCCGAAACGGTTTACGATATTCACCCCCCTCTATCGTATTCTCTCGATCCAACATTGACTACTTCGATATCTACTCACCTGTGACATGGATTACGTCAATACGAGTGTTGATAGTCATCGCAACACTGTATGACCGTGAAATACATCAAATGGATGTTAATACTGCGTTCTTAAATGGTGAGTTGTAAGAAAAAAATCTATATAGAGCAACCCGAGGAGTTCATAGCTCCAGGAAAACAGAAAAATGTGTGTCGACTTGTTAAGTCATTATACGGACTTAAACAAGCGCATAAACAATGACACAAAAAATTTGACAAACTCAGAACATCTGATGGGATAGTTCTAACACAATCGTACTATGTAGAGTCGATATTGAAAAAGTTTAATGCGTACGATTTCTCTATAGTGAAAATACTTATGGATCTAAGTGAACACTTAGCGAAAAACTATGATGAGCCCATGTTGCAATTGAAATATTCTCGGATAATAGGCAGTATGATGTATCTCACAAATTGCACATGTCCGGGTATTGCCTGTACGGTTAACAAGCTGAGTCGTTTTACGAGTAATCCAAACGACACCCATTAATAAGCACTGATGCGAGTTCTTAGATATTTGAAATATACTATGAACTACGGATTACATTATCGAAGATATCCCATTGTCTGAGAGGGATACTGTGATGCTAATTGGATATCAGATACAAAAGATTTCAAATCCACTAGTGGATATGTATTCACGATCGGTGGGAATGCGGTATCTCGGAAGTCCACTAAGCAAACGTGCATTGCTCAGTCAACTATGGAATTTGAGTTTATAACACTACACAAAGCATCTGAGGAAGCTGAATGACTGCGGAACTTTATAGAAGATATTCCGAGCAGGAGGAAATCTGTGCCTGTCGTACTTATACACTGTGATAGTTAATCAACGATTGAAATGACACAGAGTAGTATGTATAATGGTAAATCACGACATATACGTCGTAGATACAATACCATTAGACAGTTGATCTCGAATGGAGTAATTACAATTAAGTATGTTAAGTCCAAAGATAATTTGGCAGATCCTCTTATGAAGGGGTTAAGTCGAGATCAAGTATACTGCTCATCGAGAGGAATGAGATTAAAAATCTACAACTGAAACGACTGTAGCGGTAACCCAACCTTGTTGACTAGAGATCCCAATATTTTGATTCAATGAGACAACGAAGTTACAGAAGTTGCGTTATAACATACGAGATATATTATTTCTATCTCAATCCTAGGATGAATATGTGATGTCCTACCACATGTAGTGAGGTTATGATTATGCTTTTAATTATTTCTATACCTTTATAAGGTGTAGTATGGTAGGATATTTTTGATAGAAGTGTCACTTATGTGAGTATGAAGACAAACCACTTCAAAAAATATTCATGAATCCAAGATGGTGTCCATGGCCAAAACAGAATCAACCATGAGAACTAAAAGTATGTGAGATAAGTCCGTGTGTGGGTGTTATTGTCTTAATAGACACAAACAACTGAGTAGTTCAAGAGATCACGTTCACTGCGCAGCTAAGTATGCTCGATAGCATTCCACTACGAAAGATTCAATGTCACAAGCTACTTCTCCCAATGCATTGACTTATCGATTATACTCCTATAAAGTGTCAGCATTCATACACGCATTAATTTCTATTCATGTGGGGGATTGTTCGATATTTGGGTCTTAAAAAAAAATCAAATACGATTTTGTAAGGAAAAATCGAGATGTCATCAATCGATGAAAGTTAAATTTGACTTCAAAAACGAAATCTATGTTTCGCGTAAATGAATCTAGACTATTAATTTACTTAAAACCGATTACGGGTGAATGAGAAATTAATTGTTTAAAATTAGTCCAAAATTGACATAGAAGAAAGTAGATAGGGAATAATCTACATCTGAAAATTTCAAAGGTGTTTGCTTTCTTATATGTATTTTTGTGTTAATGAAGTTAAAAAAGAAAAACACATGTATTCTATTCTCACAGGTGAGCAGGTGCTCGCACTTGCGAGCCCACCGCTCGCCACCCGCCATGCGCGCACGTGCGCAATGGGCGTTTTATTGACGCACTTTGTATTTTGTACTTTGCACGTACGCATCCGTCGAGGATCGTCGAAATTACGATCTCGTCGGATTCCGACCGAAATCCGACGAAATCATAATCGCCGGCGATTTGGACGGATTCACCGACCCCCAAGGTATAGTTTGATTCGGGGCGACGATCGGAGACCGTCGGCAATGTTTGATTGCCAATCGGACATGCCTCTGGCAAGAAATGACGATTATGGGACACGGGGAGACTAATAAAGTGGGACAGAGTACCCTCACTACCCTCAAACCTACTAAATCACCATGTCGGTTAAAAACTTGTTGGATATTTGGGTCTTAATAAAAAAAACTAAATACGATTTTACAAGGGAAAGTCAAGGTGCTAACAATTGATAAAAGTCATAATTGACTTAAAAAACAAAATCTATATTTCGTGTAGATGAATCTGCCTTCAATCGATGAAAGTCCGAATTGACTTCAAAAATGAAATTAATATTTCACATAGATGAATCTAGACTATTAATTTGCTCAAAATTGAATACGAGTGAATAAAAAATTAATTATTTAAATTAGTCCAAAATTGACATAGTAGGAAGTAGATGGAAAATAGTCTCACATTTGAAAATTCCAAAGATGTTTGCTTTCTTATATGTTTTTATGTATTAATGTAGTTAAAAAAATATAGGTGCTTTTTTCTCACAGGCGAATAGGTGATCACACCTATGAGCCCACCGCCCGCCACGCACACACGCGTGTAATGAGCGCTTTGTTGGCGCACTTTGCACTTGGAGGATCTGAAAAGTTACAACCATCCAGATCTAGCGGCTGAAATCAAAGGGATATTTGAAGGGTTACAATCTTCCAGATCGAACTGTCCAGATCGATCCTAAATCAAAGGTCACAACTATTTATCAAAGGATATCTAATTTCTTCCTTTGTATAAATAAAATCTCCTAAATATTAAAATCATTCATTCAATTATTCAGTTCAAAATTATACATCTTATCTTCTACCTCTAGAATAAAAAAATCTATGAGAAAATTAATCTTTCATCATTACCCAATGGACAATCGTCTACACGTGCACAAAAGACCCCCTTGACATATATATTATAATCACATGATAAGTCTACGTGAAATGATCAATTAATTAGAAGATAATTATCATAATAAAATAGAAATTAATTTTTATGAATATATATTTTTGAAAAAAAATCTTTCCATTTTCTAACCATTTAATATAAAAAATAAATTGTAAAAAATATCTTAAATGAATATAATTATCTTTCACTGTCGTAAATCACAGGACAAATTTAATTTTAAATCCTTATCAAACATATTAAAAGTATATGATTGATTTTGACTACAGCATGCTTACACGGAATAATGATTGAGAGAATGAGAATGGGAGAGTGAAAATCATAGTGAATGACGTGGCACCTTACATGTACGATCTTCGACGGGTTCACCGTATCCCTCAGGATATAGTTTGATTCGGGACGGCGATCGAAGACCGCCGATGGTGTCCAAACGATACTCGGACGTGTACATGTAAAGTGTCACATTATATCACGTCATGTCACATCATTCATTATGATTTTCACTCTCCCATTTTCACTCTTTCTATTATTGCTCGCTTACACGCCCCTGAAGGAATCTTCAGCAGAAAAGATATGAATGAAAAATATATATATAAACTATTTTCATCAACATAGGACCTATTTTGGATAAAATTTGACTCGGGAGCAGTTAGCACACAAGTTCTAGCTTCTAATTCCTCGTCGGGGAAAAAAAGGTAAAAAACCTAGTAAACTTGCAGCAAAAAGTTAAACAATTTAATACCAAGGATTGCGATCTTACTATGGACTGATCATGCCATCAGTGGGAGTTTGTTTCACGCCACCTCTGCCGCCGGCGGCGGCTGGTTGAGGTCAACGTCAAAGGGAAGCCCTTTTGCTGGCGTCAGCGATGCAGGATAATTCCTCGAGCGCGGTGCGTCCTTGATTCCAGTCAAGTCGGTAGGCGGCGCCGCCCCAAAATAACTGCCGGAGCTTTGCCCTGCTGCGCGCTCCGGCATCACAACAGCCTCGAGGAAAGAGAACGGGCGCGCCGGGCGGGCAGCAGCTGCGGCGCGTGGAGAGGGGGCGGAGGATCCGGCGCTGCAAAGGCCGACGGCGGCGGCGAGGGCAACCGCGGGGAGGGGGAAGTTGGTCTTGGCCTTGGGGCCACGGAGCCGGATCGCGGCGGCGTCGTAGGCGCGCGCCGCCTCCTCGGCGGCATCGAAGGTGCCGAGCCAGACGCGGCTCTTCTTCACCGGGTCACGTATCTCCGCCGCGTACCGGCCCCACGGCCGCTTCCTCACTCCCCGGAACCGCACTTCCCTCCCCTGATCTCCGCCTACGTCGCCATTCTTCGACCTCGGAGCCATAAGCCGTATCCTCGCAGCGACGAGGAACAGATTTGAATTGCAGCGGAAGGAAAGGAGACGGGGTGAGGTGGAATATAAAGAGCGGCGGCGGCGGCGGAGCGGAGAAAATGAGCAGAGAATTAACAATGGGCGAGAGCAGGAGACGTGGGTGTTTGACCGACAGCGCCAGCCGTCGCCCTCTGGTGAAATCTAATTGGATGCGTATTAAAGAGGACAATCGAGGCGGCTGTGACGTGGACGATCTAACTGACCCGCTTTTGTCGGGGGGCACGACAGTCACGGCGTTAAGCAGCAGCGCCGCCTGTCTCTTCCACTGCGCCCCCGACGCGCTAGTTCATAATTGTTGGTTTGTCGTTTTATGTACCATTTCAAAAAGAAAGCGTCCAGTTACAATTTAAATCAATCAAATAAAAAATAAACAGGAAAAATAAACAAATGGTGATGATTCATGCGCCGCAATGGTCGTTGGAAGATTCCTCCTCCTCCTCCTCCTCCTCCTCCTTCTCCGACGAGGACGAATCGGAGCCGTGGAGACGGCCGAAGAAGTTGTCAAGGTGCCAGGGGCAGTTATCGTACCAGCTGCCGTGGGTGGCGGTGGCCCGCCACTGCTGTTCGGCGATCATCTCCGGCGAGAGCCCCCAGCGCTGGAGCTCCTCCCGGGAGTGGTGGATGGCGAGGCTGTACTCGCCGCCGGGGCCGAGTTGCATCACGCGGAGCTCGCAGTTGTCCAGGTTGTTCAGCGTCTCGAACTGCTCCACCGTCCACTTGAACCACTTCATCAGGAACACCCTCGAAGTCAGCCCGTGCGACACGATCACCATATTCAAATCCATGCTCTGGTCCTGCTCCAGCCGCCTCATCTCGATGTCTCGCCACAGCGACTCCATGAAGCCTGTCGAGTGTTAAACAAAACGTTCGAATTGATTAAAACTCACATGGGGACATCGAGATGTCAACGGAAGGATCGTACTCGCGACGCGGTCGAAGACGTCGGCGGCGGACTCGCCCTCCGGGAAACGGAAGAAGAAGCGGCCGAAGCGCTCCCGCGTCTGCTTGATGGCCTTCATCCGCTCCTCCACCTGGAAGTTGCCGAAGTCCTGCTCGCGGATCCGGCACTCCTCCCGGGCGCCGATGATCCTCCCCCGGGGGAAGGCGCGGCCGATCTCCCGCAGCGTAGCCCGCGTGCGCTCGTACGGCGACACGTAGAAGTAGACCTTCCACCGCTCGCCCTCCGACACCACCTTCTTGATCTTCTCCCCGGCGGTGCGAGACTGCTCGACGCCCAGCTGCGTGAGTGGGATCCGATAGTCTGGCGTGGTGGTGTACGCAGCCATGTCCAGGTTGCCCTGGCTCTCCCCGTGCCGGACCAGAATGATCCGCTTGGGGAGATTCCTGTGGCAGGCCTTCGAATGCTTGTCCATGGCTCTCTTCCTTGCCACCTACCTCCTCCAACGAATCCCACCAGCAATTTATAGCGTCTCTCTGGTTCTTCGTTACTTCCGGCTGCAGCCAAAGCCAATCTGGAGAGGGTCCGAGGAATTCTTAGCTGCATGCATCACCGACGTCAAGTAACGTGGCTTGTTTGACAAACGAACTACCTGAGGTCCCTTTCACTTGCTGCACCATGAGACGTCATGAATTCTGTGAAGAAACGCCATGCCGGTGCAGGTTTACGGCAGCTTCTTTCAGTTACTTCTTGGATCTTCAGCAAAAAAAGGAAACAGATGAAGAAGAATTAGCAAGATCTGCATCTTAATTTTCTAAGCAACAAGATATTTAGTGCGAAGAGTAAGCGGCACGAATAGTTGCGTGAACGAGTTCCCGTGAATTGTGCTTCTTGTGCTAGTAGGTCACCAGTAATTCTTTAAGAAGAAGGCAGTTGAACAGAATCTTAGAAGCAGTTGCAAAAGTCATGACCAATTCAAAAGCTATCGAATGGAAAGAGAACACAAGATTTTGTCCTTTTTTCAAATCAATCCTGAAAAAGTTTAGCACTTGAACGAAGCATGATGGTAACCGGAAGTCAAAGGCAGCTAGTTAATTAATATGCTTCTCGTTAAATTTGGATGGGGCATGTTCAGTCTACTACATACAATGACTTTATCTGGAAGAAAACCAGCAAAAATGCACACTATGCTGGGGATCAAGCGACGTTGTACAGTGATGAGTTTAATAGATAAGAATTGTAGAAACAGCTATTGATTTGATAAGTCGATGGCATTTGGAATCTTGGAGCATACAAAGCCCGGGGGTTGCAGGAAATCTGATAGGAAGATCAACAGGGTCCAGTATGCGTTCTCATGCACCTCAAAAAAGGAGCTTGAGCTTGGGAGAAACCTAAGATTGTATCTCAAAAAGGTTGTGTCATTAGAAATCATGACCTGAACCTACTAATGCCAAAGTATAAAAATAACCTGAAAGGATAGAGTAGTGTCTAGGCTGTAATCCTGATCAATCGACAAGGAGCTCATTTCTCTACCAAATATCAGAACTTCTCAACAGAATGCCCTCTCTAATTGAAGGTTTGCAGGGTAGCATGAAGGGAAATTTCATACCAAATCATGTTTTCAGGTAGCTATTTCCTTGGCTATTAATGATCGACTAATTTCCTAGCGAGTAACAATGCTCCAAATTGTTCCCCAGGTAGTTGCACCAGTCATGTATCCCTCTTATTTATCTATCAAATTGATTGTGCCCTTCCATTTGACTCTTGAACAACACTAGTTGTTAAGATGAATTTTTTGCAACAGTTCAAGAGCCAATATAAACCACTTCCACAGGAGATTGCAAGAATTTTTGTTCGGTCAAATAACCATGTCTGAATAATCGGTCGAATAACCATGTCTGAATAAATTTATATTATCTTGCAAGTTCTGAAGATAAATAAACATCTTGTTTAAAAATGGTGAAATAAATGAGGTGGCCATTGTCCCATAACTAAAGAAGTTATGTAGTCACTTCAGAGATATCCCATAAAACTAGTAGTCCCTAAACATATTAAAGAAGTTATGTTATTTATCTAACACTTACTGAAAAAAACAAAATCTGCGTATATAAACTGTCATCACTATAGAATTCTCAGAGAATCTTTTCAACTATCATTCTTAAACCCGAGACCAAAATTCTAGACACACTGCTGATCATAGTAATTTTAGAAACTGAATAACTAATTGTATGCAGCAAGGAGCAAAAAATATAGACAAGATGAAGAACACAGAAAACAAACTAAAACAAATAGGTTCACTGATCACAGTAAGTTTAGAAATTGAACAACTTGTACAAGGAGTAAAAATTATAGAAAAGACAGAGAATAAAAAGAAAAACACTTAGAACAAATAAGTTCAAACAGACAAAAGTTCACGTGATTTGGCAAGGTTGCTGATCACAGCTGCATATAGATCTTATTAGGTTATCAAAGTATCATGCATGGTATATCAGATGATTTTGGGTAGGAGGCAAAAAGAAAAAAAAGCCTGACGGCTTTACCAAGACTAAATATTAAAAGAACCAGATCCAGTAGTGATCCAAAGTACCAAATTGGCTCATCTCTCATTTTTTTTTTTTTTTTTTGCTGATCATTACATACATCCAGAATCTTCTCTTTTCTAGTTTTTAGTTGTTATTTTTTAATTTTTTTTGTAATGCTAATTAACTCTTATTTAACTATGTATAGAGAGTCACTTGTTGAGACCCTATGAACCAATTGGAACTCCAGGTTAATACCAGAACCACAGAGATCCAAATTTTCGAAGGTTCCAAAGAAGATTAGGATGATGTGAATGTAAAAGACCAGCAAACAAAATAGGTTGTTCCTTAAGGTTGGAATCAAACTTTCTAGATGTTTGTATCTGCGTAAAAATAATCTCTTACATACATAGAAAAAAAGAGAGGATAATGGATGGTAGATAAATTTCTAATGGAACACTTCATGTAGGTTGCAAATGATTCGTAAGGGTGGACTCCCCAATTAGAAACACAAGTCTCCTGTCTCTCTGGTTTTATTTAGGTAGGTAGCTCCTTTCTAAGGGTGAAAATGTGCCAAACCAGATCAAGCCAAGTTTGACCATGTTCAAGATTGTTCATTTATTACTTATCGAGCTTGTTTAAACTTCTCTATTAAAATGCTTGTCGAGCTTAGCTGAGCTAGGATTTTTTATCAAACCCAAATAGACACATTGTTATCCTTGTAATTTAGTTAAAATATTGATTGAGAAAATGAAACATAGTATTTTTATTTTAATAAATTGTGCAGAATTTTAAATTCTAAAAATTATAAAGAACCATATTGTTTCATGTATCTGAATAAAAAAATAGAGAAATAAGATCGTAAATAAAATTTAGATAAGTTAATAAATAAAATTAATTCATATACTGTTCATGAACTTTGTTCATAAATAGCTAGGCTTACTAATGTTTAAGCTTGTTTATTTTTTAGATTTTATACTATTGAACAATCATAAACGAGCTCTTATCGAGCTGAAAATTGAGCCTATTCACAGGCATCTTGTTCATTTATAGCCTACCTTTTATCAATCCCTAGATGTAAATGATTATTGCAAGTGGTTAAACAACTTTGAAGAAACATTTGAAGACAAGATATCCATCAGTCCAGTACAGTTTACCAGATTTTGTTAAGCAATGGACACATTGGACATTTTAACAAGCATCAACAAAAGAGCAAACCTTATTTGGTAAAATGCAAATAAACTAAATGAATGGGAAATTATAACAGAACAAAAACTTCAAACATTCCTATGCGCGAAAGCAATAAAAAGATCCCCGATTTGTCATGGATAGAAATTCTACATACAAACAAATATTTTGAACTGCAAACATCAAAATAAGTTCCGAATTAATTGGTTGTAATTAGAATCTGAAGGAGATAAAATAACGTTGTTTATGTGAAATAACCCCCATTAGATCAAACTCACTAGGAATTATCAATTTTCAACATCCTATAATAACTTTCAAAGGGAAAAAGAGATTCGGAACTATACGGGTAGCATTGATCGATAATACGATCCCCAATAATTCAAACAAAACTGCATTGATAATACTAGCCATCAATACGCCGATAGATACACCAAATAAAAAAGGAGCAATCAACCCGATGTAGATCCATGGATTCAAGGATTACATGATAGCCTGAAAGTAAATGCATGACCCAATCTGCGAAAACAAATTAACAATATAAAGGGCTACGCCTTTAGAGGATGGAAAACGAGCGAAACCTTTAGAATAGGGCTATGCGTGGCTGTGGCCTCCGGCGCGGGGAAGCTCCTCGAAGGCGTAGCAGTGGCCTCCGGCGCGGCGAAGCTCCTCGAAGGCGTAGCTTGGCTTCGGAGAGGGAGGAAGAGCGCCTCTAAAGGCGTGGTTTCCAGCGAGAGAGGAGGAAGAGCGGCGAGAGAGGAGGGCTCTGCGTGGCTTCGGCCTCCGGCGAGAGAGGAGCGGCGAGAGACGAGGGCTTTGCGTGGATTCGGACTCCGGCGAGAGAGGAGGAAGATCGGCGCCTTTCGCCCTACCCCTAGCACGCGAGCCGCGAGGGAGATGAGGGAAAAGTTGGCATTTTTTTTTAATTAATAACACTAAACGTTCGTTTAAAAAAAAAAAACCAAAAAAAGGCGACCGTGCGTGGCGACGCGCACAGTTGCGTTTTTTTTTTATCCCGCAGGGATTATATATATATATATATATATATATATATATATATATATATATATATATATATATATATATATATATATATATATATATATATATATAGTGATGGGCTCATGTGACGTTATATCTCAATTTTTTATATTAAAAAAATTCTTGTCTACTCTCTCTCTCTCCCATTCACTATTTTAAATATTAAAATATTCTTTTTTTAATCTCTTCTTCCCTTTCATTATAAAAATCATCACTCTCTTTTTATTTTCTCAAATTTTAAATTTTCCTCATTCTCGTGCCCTTCTACTTCGCCATCGTCTTCCATCGCTCTTGCTCCTATCCTCACTGTCGTCTTCCATCGCTTTTGCTCCTACTCTTGTTAGATGTCTTCTGTCGCTCTCGTGCCCTTCTACTTCAAGACTCTTATCACCGATCGATAAAAATCTCCAAATTCAAACAAAACCTGACGCTGCAACTCCTACACCTTTCATTCTACCTTGCGATTTTTAATTAGGATATTTAACTACAACATCAGCTACTACAGTACTATAGTGATACACATTGTAACCTACTACAACCTTAATGTTGTCATAATCTTGAAACTGTTAAAATCGTGAAACTGCTATAACGGGAAAGTTATTGTAATTTTTTAGTTATCTTATTTGTAGAAAATTTGACAAACGTCTACATTACGAAATTTTACAAGGTGCTATAATGTAGAAGTCCCCTACTACATAGAACTGAGACAATCAATGCAGCTATTTAAGCAGAATCAACAAAATATTGTTTATAGTTAGCCAATGATAGATTTATAGAAATATTTACTCTGATGCTATAATGTGAAAGCAAACTAGCTCTGTTTAACCACGTTGTTGCAGTTACTTCAAACTAGTTGCTACAACATTGTAGCAGATTTTGTACAAGTACTTGTTACACGTTGTAGCAACAACTGGACAATAACTGCTACAACGTCAAACATGTGTACAGTATTACTACACATTGTAGCAGCTACTAGATAATAATTGCTACAATGTCAAACATGTGTTGTAGCAGTTACTGGTAAATAACTGCTACAAGCTAAAACTAACTTTATTCACCAGTAGAAATGCTATATGTTGTAGTAACTATTTTATAGTACTTGTTATACAAGTTTCACAATCTAGCGGCAAAAATAAGGGTGACGCTATCTCTCATAAACCTTCACATTCGATCGTAATACAGTATATATATTTTCTATAAAATAATTTTTATCGTAAGCGCTGCGATCTTTTATTTGAAATATTAATTTTTTATATTATATAATTTGCAAGAAACTTCACAAATAGGTCATTAGATGGTAAGTCATTTCATTTTAAGTTATACATAACCCTAAATGATGTGTTTTAATATAGGTGAAAACATGTATTGTCTTTAAAGGGGAATAGGCCGGGAATTAAGATGCCTAGATAGCTAAACAAGTTGATGACTTTAAGGGTTTATGATTTTACACCAAAACTACGAAACAAGCTTTTGAAGCATATTATGATAAAAATCTAGCACCTACCCTCGTTTACATCGAGAGGAAAAGAAAGGTCGTGTGCACTATGAAGTTCAAATTCCCACAGAAAACAATTGAAAGCAAAAAGTTTTAATGTTTAGGGTTAATGAATTGTAACAAATTCAGGAATAAATAAAATCATTCTCTACAAATTAGTGATAAGAAATATATAGGTTATTTGTTGTTTTGTTTATAGGTCTTGTTAGATTATCTTCTGCCTTAAAACTCTTGAACATCCTAAAACATGTAAATATGTTTCATTCTAGTTGTCATTATTTTTATTTCAAAATTACTGGTTCGATTGGTTTTATTTTGTCATGTATATCTGTAACATGAAATTGAAATGCTATAACATGATACTAACTGCTACAACTATGTAGCAACATTCCAAATTTCATAACTTTTGATTCCGATATCAGAATGAGGTGATTTTTTTTCTAATCGAAGATCGTTTAGAGATCTATAAATAAAAAAAGATCGTCTCATTTTAATATCCGAGTCAAAGGTTATGATATTCAAAAAATTATTATACAGTTATAGCAACAACTCGACGATAGACATTATAACATGTACCAACTATTCAGCAATGACTACTATACATTGTAGTAGATACTGCACAGTAACTGCTACAACGTGTAACAACTACTCAATAATAACTATTACAACTATGTAATAAATTTTTAAATGTCATAACTTTTAACCCGGATATCAGAATAAGCTGATTTTTTTTTAAATTATTGATCTCTAAACGATTTTCGGTTCAAAAAAATCACCTTATTATGATATTAGAGTCAAAAGTTATGATGTTTAGAAGGTTGTTATACAGTTGCAGTAGCTATTGTCGATAGCTGCTACAATTGTATAGTAAATTTTTGAATACCATTACTTTTAACTCGGATATCAAAATGAGATAATTTTTTTTTAAAAATATATATATATATATATATATATCTTTAATGATATTCAAATCGAAAAGAATTACCTCATTCTAATATCAAAGTCAAAGTTATAATGTTTGAAATGTTATTACACAGTTATAGCAGCTACTGTGAGTAGTCGTTATAACTGTGTAGCAACTTTCCGAACATTATAACTTTTGTTTCCATAATCAGAATGAAGTGATTTTTTTTTAATCGAAGATCATTCAGAAATTTATAATTTTGTTTTAAAAAAGATCACCTCATTCTGATATGCGAGTCAAAATTTATGATATTTGAAAGTTTACTATACAATTACATCAGTTACCGATAGTAGTTGCTACAACTGTGTAGCAACCTTTCGAACATCATAATTTTTTACTCTTGTATCAGAATGAGGTAATTTTTTTGAATCGAAAATCATTTAAAGATATATAATTAAAAAATGCTAACACTATGGATTAGCTCTGATTTTTTTGACTCCTATGGATCGGTAGGCGAGCTAGGGGTGATTATTTCCTATTTGCTTGTCAATGATTTGTTGCTGCAGAAGACTACAAGCAAACGCTAACACTATGGATTTACTTGGTGTCCACTTCCTTGAGGTGACTAATCCAAGGACCCGCTCTCTCTCAGTCTCACATCTACTATGAAAGATCTCCTTCTTGAGGTGGAGAAACATCTTACAAGCTTACAAGAAGAAACACTCAAGAAATTGGAATCGTCTCTTGATCCTTGAATATGCAGCAACACTAAGCTCCAAGGCCTCACTCAAAATGGTGATGAAGAAGGTGGAAGAGCGTGCGAAGAATGTCGAAGAGCTGCACTTCAATCCTGCATGAAAATCCTATATATCCACGACCTAGGGTTCTCTTAATCGATCGCCCAATCGATTATCACGACAAACTTATCTGTTCAACGACTATTTTTTTGAAGCTTAATCGATTAGCCAATCGATTAAAACGATCTTAATCGATTGCTAAATCAATTAGTACCTTCTGTGCTCTCGTGCAATACCGCCATAATCAATTGTCGAATAATTTACGATCCTCCTTAATCAATTACACAATCGATTAAGAAGAGGCTAAATCAATTGCCCAATCGATTCATCCTGCTTTTGTTCTCACGACAATCCTGTATCAATCGATCACCTAATATATTGCCAGGTCCCTTAATCAATCACCTAGTCAATTAAGGACCTTTCTGTTCTCGCGAGACAACAGACCAATCAATCACCAAATCAATTGTCCAACTCTAACTTGCTCAACTCTCAAGTCTAGGGTTCCCTTACCTAACATTGGTCAACCATGACTTGTTAGGACTTCCTCATCAAGTGTTCGATCAAATCTTTGACCAATTTAGACTTTCCCTTGTCTAATTCCCAAATTGGGCTTTTCTCATACCAAGTTCCCAACTTGGACATAACCCAGTTCCCAACTGGTTCGCCTAGTCCTACTAGGACTTTTCATATGCCAACGTGTGATATCCCTGATCCACCTGAGTTCACCTAGTCCCACTCAGCGTGCCTAGTCTCACTAGGACTTTTTGCCAACGTGCGATCTCCCTGATCTACCTGGACTTCACCTAGTCCTACTAGGACTTTTTTCTTGCCAGCATGCAATCTCCTCGATCTACCTATACTTCACTGTTGGTGCTTGGATGGCTAGAGAGGGGGGGGGTGAATATAGCCTGACACAATATCTTGCACTTATTGGAGATTTCTGCACTTGAATGGTTAGTAGCACAACGGAAGCAAAAACTAGACAGAAATACAGAAATGAAACACAAACCAAAAACGCTAACAAGATCGTTTACAAGGTTCGAGGATAACTTGCCCCTACTCCTTGGCGTGCCCTTAAGGTGGGCGATCCCTTGATCGTCGGCAGATCAAACCCCGGAAATCCAGATATCAAATCCTCCTTCTCGATGGAGTAACCTCTCCACAGCGTTTCAACAGATTGATGAATTTAAGCACAAGGAAACGCAAGAAGGAATCTTACAGAACACTTAGGATAGCAAGAACACAAGCGAACCCCTCACCGAGCTCCACTCAGCACAAATGTCATACAAGAACTCCCTTCTTCGTGTTTTCTCGCTGATGGACTCGCCAAGCACCTTGTTTCTTCTTCCAAGCGCTCAAGTATACAATGTGTTGTTCAAAGCTTCAAGATACAGAGTGATCGCACAAGTTATGGAGCAAAAGCTTTCGATGTCTTGAACTATACAGCCTCTTCTCCACTTCACAGCTTAACCTGTTTCCATCGCCAGGTCACGCTCCTCTGCAGCAGCTCCCAGCTGCTCACCTGCAACTGGCCAGCTACCCCTGACCTCCTCTGGACTCACTGAATCCTCTCCAGTCGAGCCCCAAGTCATCAGCTCCTCAGCTGTTGCAGCCAGCGCCAGAGGACGTTGTTTCCTGCAAATGAAAACTAGCCAAACCTGCTCAACGGAAAGCCTCCCATTGACCCTCCTTGAGTGTTTGAATCCATCCCTGTCACCTGCACACTCAATCAGAGGTTTAGCAAATGAATATCAAATGAAATCAGCAATGTATCAGAGAATCGGCAGAGAAAATAGAAGTTCTGATCGCATTTGACAGCGATTTCAAATTAAAGTTACTGCTACTGATTGATCGCCGGACCGATCAGAGAGGACCCTGATCGGTCACCAGACCGATCAGGTTCAGTCCTGACCGATCAGGCTCCAGCCTGATCGGTCCACGGTGAGAAGTCAGAAATCGCGACTCATCTATGATCGGTCACCAGACTGATCACGAGTCTGTGGATCAGTCACTGGACCGATCCACCCCTTTACTGAGAATTCCTCCAGATTCGTAGGCCAAGCCTACTGATCGGTCACCAGACCGATCATGACATGCTCAGACCGATTATGATGCATCCTGATCGGTCATAGTGAGGAACTCGCGACATTTGATCGTTCACCAGAACGATCTGAATAGTATCCCTGATCGGTCACTAGACTGATCAAGAGCCGCACAGAAAGTTTTCCAAACTCACTGTATGCTCCTTGATCGGTCACTAGACCGATCAGGAGCCAAACAGTAGGTTTGCCAAAGTCACGGTATGTTTCCTAATCGGTCACCAGACCGATCAGACATCACTGAATCGGTCACCAGACCGATCCACGAGGAAACTCCGTGCTAACTTCCCTGATCGATTACCAGACCAATCCGGGCTAGGCCAAACCCACTCTAAGTCAAGAGAACTGGCTCCCAACCTCTCCTGACTCATGCTCAGTCCCTCAGACCAAGAGTCCGTGCCCAGTTTCACTCACCGGGACTTCAACCTAGCCCTCCAAGCTATGACCTAACCCTCCAAGCCAAGTTCATCAACCTAGCCCTCCAAGCTAGGACCTGACCCTCCAAGCTAGGGTTTCATCAACCTAGCCCTCCAAGCTAGGACCTGACCCTCCAAGCCAGGACATTTTCATATCTAACCCTCCAAGTTAGGACTTTTCACACCTAGCCCTCCAAGCTAGGACTTTTTCACACCTAACCCTCCAAGTTAGGACTTTTCACACCTAGCCCTCCAAGCTAGGACTTTTTCCATGCCAGCGTGCGATCTCCCGATCCACCTGGACTTAATCTGAGTTCAACCAAACTTAAATCGTTATCAAACCCAAAACAACAATCGGGCCAGATTGCATCAACAATCTCCCCCTTTTTATTATTTGACAACTCGATTTAAGTTTTGGTATCAATCAATTCAATTGTCATAAGGGAATCATGATCCTCCCCCTATAATAATCATAAACTTAATCAGTCATTCTCTCCCCTTTTGTCAAACATCGAAAAGGGTATGGTGATTAAGTTTAAACATTAAACTCCCCCTCAATCAAAGGTCTCCCCCAAATCCCAAAATAATCAAAGGATAATTTTTGAATTTCATATGAGAGGCATATACCATAAATGTATCATGGCAGCAACGTATATGCATCATACGTCAATAAGTGTGAATTGCACATGAAACCATATACAGAATTATATTATGGTCAAACATGTATATGCTTCATGTGACAAGTAGGGGAAGCATTTGTATCCGACACATAATCCTGAGTGGTCTCCATGACCAATCAGGTTCGTTGATTACTTGATACAGAAATATTTCTTATTAGTCTGGGGAGCGATCAGATTTCAGAAAAATTCCTGAAACTCTGATACATTCCTGATCAGACTGCATCAACAATTTGCATTCCACAACAGGGGTGTAGACTCTATTAATATTCAACATTTCAGAAACATTTCTGAAACATGACATTAAGAACAAGAGTCATGGCTCAACAAACCCTTTCTTATGAATTTGAACATTCCAACAAAGGTTTGTATCAAATCACTATTAAGTACCAGGTTTGTACCACTTGAACAAATTTGTTCTCCCTTAGTACCAGGTTTGTACCAATGGGTGATCAAGTATGTTTCAATTATAAACGGATTATATCATGTTTGTTTGTAGTATGATCATTAAACTGATACAATTCGACGAGAAGTGATTGGTCTGGAAAATTTTTGGATCATTTTGGAACGATCTGGGAGTTCCTTGATCAGAGTTGATCTGATCGGTGGACCATTTGATCTTTTTGAACCCTAGAGCCATTTGATGATCTAAATTGGGTTCTAGACATTAATGATACAAAAGTTGGTTATTTAGGTCGGTAACCTATACCAGCCTTGTTTTAAACCGCCCTTTGGGAGTTTAAGATCATGTCTAGGGTTTTAGAGCTAGTTGAGAATTTCTCAAGAATAATCTTGAGATTTTCAATTTCATCCTTCAAGATCTTATTCTCATTCAAAAGGGATTCATTATGGAAGTCATTAATATCCTCAACCTTAGAGGATTTTAATTCTTTTACTTCCAACTTCAATGACTTAACCTTATTCTTAGATTTCTTTAACAATTTGGTTAAACATGCGATAGCTCTATAGCACTTATCTAACTCGGGAGTGATTACCTCTTCATCATCCGAAGATGATGAAGGCGCGGTTGAGGAGCTACTTGATTCATCATCACTTTCCTCCTTTGACTCCTCTAGTGCCATGAAAGCAAAGTGATGGGTGTGCTTCTCCTCCTTTCCTGCCACAAAAGCAACCCCTTTCTCTTCGGAGCCTTGGTTAGAGATCTCATGTAATTTCATTTCACAAAATAGATCTTCTAACTTAACTAAGGAAAGATCCTTGGAAACCTTGTAGGCATCCACCATGGATGACCACAAAGTATTCCTTAGAAAAGCTTTTAGAACAAACCTTACTAGATCCCAGTTTTCTACCTTTTCATTGATGGAATGTAAGCTGTTGAGGATCTCTTTGAATCTTCCATGGAGTTCACTTATCTTTTTATTTTCTTCCATGGACAGATTTTGGAGTTGACTGTGAAGGAGGTCCTTCTTGGCTATTCTTGAGTCCTGGGTGCCCTCATGGAGTTCGATAAGCTTATTCCATAGGTCCTTTGCACTTGAAAAGGGACCAACCTTGATTAGTTGCTCTTTGTTCAACCCACATTGCAAGGTGACAATAGCTTTGGCATTGGCTTCCCCCCTTTTGATTTGCTCAGCCGACCACATGGAGAAGTCAAGATCTTTTCCCTCAATATCCTTTAGAGGAGAGAAACCCTCCTTCACTGAGAACCACATACTCATGTTTGTCTTCAAATAAAACTCCATCCTTGACCTCCAATATTGGAAATCACTGTCGTCGAAGAATGGAGGTCGATTTGTGCTCAACCCTTCTCTTCCAGCCATCTTGTTGTAAGCTCTCAGATGTTAAGCCGTGAACAGGGCCCCAAGCTATGATACCACCTGTTGGTGCTTGGATGGCTAAAGAGGAGGGGGGGTGAATATAGTCAGACACAATATCTTGCACTTATTGGAGATTTCTGCACTTGAACGGTTAGTAGCACAGCGGAAGCAAAAACTAGACAAAATGCAGAAATGAAACACAAACCAAAAACGCTAACAAGATCGTTTACTAGGTTCGGGGCTAACTTGCCCCTACTCCTTGGTGTGCCCTTAAGGTGGGCGATCCCTTGATCGTCGGCAGATCAAGCACCGGAAATCCGGATATCAAATCCTCCTTCTCGGTGGAGTAACCTCTCCACAGCGTTTCAACAGATTGGTGAATTTAAGCACAAGGAAACGCAAGAAGGAATCTTACAGAACACTTAGGATAGCAAGAACACAAGCGAACCCCTCACCGAGCTCCACTCAGCACAGATCTCACGCAAGAACTCCCTTCTTCGTGTCTTCTCATTGATGGACTCGCCAAGCTCCTTGTTTCTTCTTCCAAGTGCTCAAGTATACAATAATGTGTTGTTCAAAGCTTCAAGATACAGAGTGATCGCACAAGTGATGGAGCAAAAGCTTTCGATGTCTTGAACTCTACAGCCTCTTCTCCACTTCACAGCTTAACCTGTTTCCATCGCTAGGTCACGCTCCTCTGCAGCAGCTCCCAGCTGCTCACCTGCAACTGGCCAGCTACCCCTGACCTCCTCTGAACTCACTGAATCCTGTCTAGTCGAGCCACAGGTCATCAGATCCTCAGCCGTTACAGCCAGCGCCAGAGGACGTTGTTTCCTACAAATGAAAACCAGCCAAACCTGCTCAACGGAAAGCCTCACATTGACCCTCCTTGAGTGTTTGAATCCATCCCTGTCACCTGCACACTCAATCAGAGGTTTAGCAAATGAATATCAAATGAAATCAACAATGTATCAGAGAATCGGCAGAGAAAACAGAAGTTCTGATCGCATTTGACAGCGATTTCAAATTAAAGTTACAGCTACTGATCGGTCGTCGGACCGATCAGAGAGGACCCTGATCGGTCACCAAACTGATCAGGTTCAATCCTGACCGATCAGGCTCCAGCCTGATCGATCCACGGTGAGAAGTCAGAAATCGTGACTCATCTGTGATCGGTCACCAGACCGATCACGAGTCTGTGGATCGGTCACCGGACCGATCCACCCCTTTACTGAGAATTCCTCCAGATTCGTAGGCCAAGCCTACTCATCGATCACCAGACCGATCAGGACATGTTCAGACCGATCAGGATGCATCTTGATCGATCATAGTGAGGAACTCGCGACATTTGATCGTTCACCAGAACGATCTGAATAGTATCCCTGATCGGTCACCAGACCGATCAGGAGCCGCACAGAAAGTTTTCCAAACTCACTGTATGCTCCCTGATCGGTCACCAGACCGATCAGGAGTCGAACAGTAGGTTTGCCAAAGTCACGGTATGTTTCCTTATCGGTCACCAGACCGATCAGGCATCGCTGGATCGGTCACCAGACCGATCCATGAGGAAACTCCGTGCCAACTCCCCTGATCGATCACCAGACCGATCCAGGCTAGGCCAAACCCACTCTAAGTCAAGAGCACTGGCTCCCAGCCTCCCCTGACTCGTGCTCAGTCCCTCGGACCAAGACTCCGTGCCCAGTTTCACTCACTGGGACTTCAACCTAGCCCTCCAAGCTAGGACCTGACTCTCCAAGCCAGGGTTTCATCAACCTAGCCCCAGGGTTTCATCAACCTAGCCCTCCAAGCTAGGACCTGACCCTCCAAGCCAGGGTTTCATCAACCTAGCCCTCCAAGCTAGGACTTTTCACAACCTGACCATCCAAGTTAGGACTTTTCACACCTAGCCCTCCAAGCTAGGACTTTTTCACACCTAACCTCCAAGTTAGGACTTTTCACACCTAGCCCTCCAAGCTAGGACTTTTTCCATGCCAGCGTGCGATCTCCCGATCCACCTGGACTTAATTCGAATTCAACCAAACTTAAATCGTTGTCAAACCCAAAACAACAATCGGGCCAGACTGCATCAACATTCACCTAGTCCCACTAGGTGTGTCTAGTCTTACTAGGACTTTTTCCTTGCTAGCGTGCTATCTCCCTGATCCACCTGGACTTCACTTAGTCTTACTAGGAATTTTCCCTTGTCAGTGTGCGATCTCCCCAATCCACCTAGATTTTACCTAGTCTTACTAGGTGTGCCTAGTCTCATTAGGACTTTTCCTTTGTTAGCGTGTGATCTCTCTGATCCACCTAGACTCACACACAGTTCTAACATCATTGTCAAACATCGAATCTCAAGCTCACCCCAGCCAAGTCAAACTAGGTCAACCCTAACCTAACGAAGATTGCATCAACAATTCTGATATCTGAGTCAAATATTATGATATTCAAAAATTGATTAAACAGCTGTAGCAACTATTATTGAGTAGCTGCTATACATTGTAGCAGCTACTATGTAGTAGTTACGACACCCTAAATTAGTGTATATTATATATATTTTAGGCTTAAGATTTTAGGATTTAAGGGGTTAGATTATAATGGAATTAAGCTAGTAAAATTTTTCTTCTAAGATTCAGGCTTCCCTATTGAGTTTTAGTATTCAACATAATTTTTTTTAAATGCTTACAAGTTTTATTATATGTATTTAGAGTTTAAGATTTTATGATTTAAGGGTTGAACTATAGTAAATTTAAGATAATAAGATTTTTCTCTAGAGTTCAGGCTTCCCTCCTAGATTATAGTATTTAAGATATAAATTTTCGATACTCATAAGATATATTATATATATATTTATGGTTTAAAATTTAAGAAAATATTTATTTTTTGAACATAAAAAAAGATTAAGGCGTCTGGATGATTTGATCAAGGCGCCTCAATCACTTATAAAAAAAATTGAATTCAAAGCGCCTCCGATGTGAAAAAAAATTGAATTCAAAGCGCCTCAGATGTGATCGAATACACCTTGAGTCGAGATGTGCACAGGCGTACAACGAAAGGTTCGCATATATATATATATATATATATATATATTTGATAAAATTATAATTATTACTATTATACTAATTTTATTTTGTAAAAAAATAGAGTCTAAGGGGTTTGGTTGATCAGGAAGATTTAGTTAACCAATCATAAAGAGATAATCATTACTACATACGATCCAAGCCCAAAAGAAAATAAAGAATCAGCTAACCAAACCTATATGGAAACAGAGGATTAGAAAAGACAGAGTTCAGGTTGCAAAGGGACCTCAAGGATTAATTGACCGATCAAGAAAATAAGGAAAGATTAGGATTCATTAATCGACTGATCTCAAAGTTCGGTTGATCGAAAAATCCTAAAGTCAAACGCTGACTTGGCAGCATCGAATCCGGATCAATTGATCGATCTAGGTACTCAGTCGATTGAAAAAGTGGTATAAGAGAAGCTCAAATGCCAAGGCTTATCATCAATCTTCCTTGCTCAATTCCTTCATCTACTTCATTGTTCATGCAAGTGCTGCAAGTCTATTATATCAAATCTCTCTTCAACAAGCTATGCCGTATGTCTATAAAGTTATTGTTGGTAATTTTAATTATTTATATTTTCGTTTAAAGTTATAATAGAGTGTTAGTATTCTCTTCATATTTGTATGAATCTTCTCCACCTTCGAAATATTTTTTTTTTCCTGGGAAGGAAGACAATTAGTGTTGCTTTTCAAAAGCGATCCAAAGGATTATAAATCTTGCTAAAAATCTTCGATTGGGATCCTCTGTCTCGAAAAAGTGTCTGTCCCGCCAGTCCCATTCTTTTGGCGGCGGCCAACGAGTTATCCGATAGCCGATCGAACATTGTCGATGAATTTTGATTTGTCGTACCGAATCAAACGATATCCTAGAAGAATGGTGAATCAGTCAGAATCGCTACAATTGCAATTTCATCGAATTCGACGGTGAATCCGATGAGATCGCAATTGCGGCGATCCCGACGATGAATCCAACGAGATCGCAATTGCGACGATCCCGACGGGTTCACCGTACCCCCAGGGTATAGTTTTGTTCAGGGTGGCGGTCGGAGACTACCGGTGATGTCCGATCGACGATCGGACGATTCACCGGCTATCGTCAGGGAGCGAGACAGGGACTTTTTTGGAACTGAGGATGTACCCTCAAAAATCTTGGTGCAGCAGATGTTGAATGTAAAACCAAATAAATTCTAAAACTTGATGTAGCAGTTGTTGTATATCATTTTTTTTTAATTTTATTTTCCCGTGCATTCTGTTTTTGTTTTAATAAATAATTTTTTTGTTTTAATAAATAACAAAAATTTATTTTTCAAATGAGTGACATTCATCACCTTCTATTGTCGAGGATCGATAGACCGACTAGAGGGGGAGGTTGGTAAATAGACATTGTCTCCAAATTGATTATTCTCTTCCTACACGTATTAGCAAGCGCAAACGGAAATATAAATTATAAATAGTAACAATGCTAACACAAATCGTTTACGTGGTTCGGAGATAAGACTCCTACTCCACGGCATATCTTTGAGGTGGACGATCCCTATCCGTCGGTGGATTAGACCCCGGAAGACCTCCGACTAGCTATTATTGTTCCTTGTAGGTGGAGAAACGTCGCCATACTCCACAACGTATCTTTGAGGTGGACGATCCCTATCCGTCGGTGGATTAGACTCCGGAAGACCTTCGACTAGCTTTTATTGCTCCTTATAGGTGGAGAAACGTCACCATAATCCTTGCAACAAATCCTGAGCACAAAGACTACTAATTGATTTTTGATCAAAGTTAATTTTGTCAACCTTAGCTAGCCAAACCGAGCTCCCATAAATAGAGCTTGTGGCTGAACTAGCCGTTATCAGTCGACCAACACTAGTCAACTGGTCCACCCGAACTCTAATGTTACAGCCCAATGTTCGAATTCCAGATGACACCAGTCGACTGCACAGAAGATCAGCCGACTGCTATAAGCTGCAGTCGACTGCCCAAACCCTAAACCTAGGGTTTCTTTTCCTGAGTACAATTCTCTAAGCACTCGGACTTTCACGATTCAGCTGACTCTTCACCTAGCAACCTTGACCTGTTGCCTTCAAGCCTTCTTCGAATTTGACTCTCGTCCCTCGAATGCATACGAGCCTGCGGCTCGTACTCATGCTATCCTTCGCATATGCCTCGAAGTACGCTTGTCTTGGATCATCGTTCCTACTTTGTCCACGGTCCCTCGGATGCATACAAGCCCACAGTTTGTCTCCTCATGTCATACTTCACTAGAACCGAAGCCGTCTAGCTATGCCTATATGTATCTTGCAAACCTGCACACTCAAATACACATATCAAATATAAGGGTGAACGTAACTTAAACCCTTTGACCAAGCATCAAAACATATGGTCACTCCAGACCATAGATTGCTCTAACAATCTCCCCATTTTTGATGTTTGACAATACGTTTAAGTTAGGAAAAATAAATAGCAAATACAAAAAACATTTTGGACTTACGTTGTCAAGATTTCACTTTGGACTTATACTGCCAATGCATATGCAATCATGCAATGTAAACATGCATGGATCCTATCACAAGACATCCCTCACACCTAAACTCTCCAAGAGTTAGGATTTTTATCAAACGGACTTTTGAAGAACCTCTCTAAGACTCCTCTTACATTGGACTTATAAAGGCTTTTTAAGAACCTATCTCAAGGTTCCCCCTTTACCAATAAACGAGTAATAATACTCCCCCTTCACCTAAGTTCCCCCTTGACCTAGGATTTCTCGCAAAGACGTATTTGGTTTCCCACTTAAATGAGTAACACTTCTCCCCCTTTGCCACAGATGAAAAAGAACTCTAACAATCTCCTAATTATTGGTTTCTTTACCCTCTAATGATTACAAATATTGTGTGATAACCCCCATAAGATTGTATACAAGTTTAATATTATTATGTCACTTTTTGACCTAGCTGAAAATAGTTTTATCTTGTATCAGTCGACTGAGATAGTTACCAGTCGACTGATCCCTATCAAAAAGAAATCTCACCAGAATATCTGTCGACTGCCCTCTGTCAATGTTCGTAGAATCGCGATCCTATATAGGATCGATTTGGGGTCAGGATCGGATCGGTCAGGATCGGATCGTAAAATCGTACGATCCTAACAAAAACCCTTAAAATGAAAGAATATATAATTTTTATTAACACTATAATGATAATATACAATTTTTATTAACACTATAATGATAATAATCACGTTCAACTTCAAGAATATTCTATTGATTACAAGATGATCCAATTTAATTGTCAACCTATTAGATAAATACATCTAAAAACGTATCATTTTAGGAAAAAGATATAACATAATATTATTAATCAAAAACTAACTAAAAATAATTAAATAGATGTTTAAATAATCTTAAAACCCTTAGGAAAAAGATATAACATAATATTATTAATCAAAAACTAACTAAAAATAATTAAATAGATGTTTAAATAATCTTAAAACCCTAACACTAACTCTGTAAAAGATAAAAAAATAATAATAAAAAAGACTAATAATCTTCTGAGCTTCTGAAAAGACTTTAAATAATATTTTTTGGGATTCAATCTTAAAACTAACCTGTAGATCTTTGAACGAGTTTCAATTTGATATATTATAGGTCACGTGGTTCAATCCGAGTCAAAAATTATGACCTCTTGAAGCTTTCACCGATCCTGCTCCGATTCTGTCCGATCCTATACGATTCTGTTCGATCCTGCTGCGATCCTGCTACGAAAAATGATTCTGCGCGATTCTGGATCGATTTGTGGCGTAGGATCGTACGATCCTACGATCCAGGATCGCGATTTTGCAAACTATGCCCTCTGTACCAGTCGACTGATACTTTGATATTAGCCTATTTTAACATTTCTGACACAAATTCAGAAATACACCAAAAATTTCATAAATCTCTAAAAATTTCAAAATTTTGTGGAGAAGTTTGTAGTACCCGTGCCTACTTGGAAAAAATACATTCAAAAATGTATTTATCACCAATACCTAGATAGACACAAAATCCAAAACTATCTAAATGGTTCAATTGAACCTTGACCAAAACTCCTAGTTTTGGCTTCCTCTTGATGTATTTGCCCATATCAAACCACAATACATCCCTAACATTAATTTATATGACATCTATACATCAAAAATTAATTTTCATGCAATATGACCCCAATGTCATATTTTCATGCATGAAACTCAATTCCAATGTGCCAAATCTCTAGGATTGAGACTCAAATTCGTCTCCAAATCATTTGGCACACTCCATGGTCCATCTAGACTTCCGAAAGAAATTCTCCGAAGATCCATTAACCATGGGTCTCAACATGGCTCTTAGAGCTCCCCCTTGAGCTCCTAGCCTTAGCCACCTCCTTAGGTGACTCATCTATAATCACAAGGCCACACCGGTATACCTCCGGTGACTATTGGCCTACAAACTTTACCTTTTTAACTTTGGACATATTGTACTTGGTTAAGTTCTTCTTTTTCTCTTTAAATGACGTTCCCTTGCCATTCTTGTGCTTCCCCTTTCTATAATCATATGTCACGCTTGTATATGACTTTTTCATAACATTGGAGAACTTAGATCGGTATCCCAACCCCAATCTATTATTGTTGGATTTTTAACCATCCAACATTATACCAAACCCTTAGACCTAATAGTGAATCTATCTAAGGTTTTATATAATTTCTCAAGCTTTTCACTCAAAGCTTGATTTCCCTTTTCTAGGCTCTTAAACATAGAATCAACATGTCCACCTTGGACATTCCTAGACCTACCCAATTGTCTAGGCATATGTCTCCATTTCTTAGGATTAATGCCTTGGTCCTTAGATCTAATAGTTTTGTATTTATCATAATGCATGATTTTCTTAGGGTTTTAATCTACATTATTAATTATACTCTTATCATGATATTTAAATCCAAAATTATGCATGGGTAAATAATTAACATTATTTCTAACATGTATGGAGGAATTTGAATTGCACATAAAGTTAGGAATTACCTCCTTACCCTTGTAGCTCCCCTTGATGTGAGTTTTTCTTCTTCTCCTTCTTCTCCCATATCTTCAAATGCTTCAATTTCTTGAATTCTTTTTTTCTTGAGCATTTGGTGTGGTAGTGGCCTAGCTCACTACATGTGAAGCACCTTATATGCTTCTTCTCCTTTTTTGCCTCATCCCTACAACTCATGTTAGTTTTCAAATTAATTAAATTGAGTTTAGAATTTACCTCATTTTTACCTAATGGACATTTGTCATTGTAGTGCCCCTTTTGATTGCACCCAAAGTAAATTATGTGATCTTTGGATTTTGCTTTGGCGGAGGTGGAGGCTTCTTCTTGCTACAGTATTGAGAATGGTCTCTCCTCTCTCTCAATACTTGAAGTGAAGACTTCTTTTATTTCTTTCTCACTTGAGGATGTGGATAGCTCATCCTCGATTCCCAATTCACATAAGGAGGTGGATGATTCTTTATCCTCTATCTTCTCCTCCTCGGATGTTGAGCTCCTCTCCTCATCTGATTGGTCATTATCTTCTTCTTGGATCATCAAGCCCATCTCCTTAGTCTCTTCTTCTTGTGTAGACTTTTGATGAAGAGCAATCACTTTGCTTCATAGTTCATGAGCACACTTGTGCTCACCTACAGTACTAAATATATCATTAGGCAAACTATTAAGTAAAATTGATATTACCTTATTATTTACCTTTGATTGTGTTAGTTGCTCCTTATTCCAATATCGTGGTTGGAGTTTTTTTTCCATTTTTATCCTTCGGGGCTTCAAATGGTTCTTCGAGTGCGATCATTAGATCTCAATCCATGTTGAACAACGTCTTTGTCCGCAACATCTAATAATCAAAACTCTCACGACCGTAGGGAGGTGGAACGTTGATGTCGTCCTCTAAGTGTTCTTCAAGCGTTATTTCCTTTAGCTTTTGCTCTCTCGGCGGTAAGTCCATAGATGAGCGACCCCGGCTCTGATACCACTTGTTGGGGATCGATGAACTGGCTAGAGGAGGGTGAATAGACGTTGCCCCCAAATCGATCACTCTCTTCCTATACATGTTAGCAAGCGCAAGTGAAAATACAAACTACAAATAGTAACAATGCTAACACAAACCATTTACATGGTTCGGAGATAAGGCTCCTGCTCCACGGCATGTCCTTGAGGTGGATGATCCCTATCCGTCGGTGGATCCCGGAAAACTTTCGGCTAGCTCTTGTCGCTCCTTGTGGGTGGAGAAACCTCACCACAATCCTTGCAATAAACCCTGAGCACCAAGACTACTAATTGGCCTTTGACTAAAGCAAATTTCGTTAACCCTAGCCAGTTAAATCGAGCTCCCTTAAATAGAGCTCGTGGCTGAACTAGTCGTTACCAGTCGACTGATTCCAACACCAATCGACTGATCCACCCGAACTTGAACATATAATCCAACGTTCAAATTCTAGTCGACATTAGTCGACTACACAGAAGATCAGTCGACTGATCTTTTTGTGCCAACTACCAATCGATTGCTACAAGCCGTAGTCGACTGCCCAAATCCTAAACCTAGGGTTTCTCTTCCCGAGTATAATTCTCTCAGCACTCGGACCTTCACGACTCAGTTGACTTTTCACCTAGCAGCCTCGACTTGTTGCCTTCAAGCCTTCTTCGACTTTGACTCTCGTCCCTCGGATGCATACGAGCCCACGGCTCGCCCTCATATCATCTTTCGCGTATGCCTCGAAGTGCATTTCCTCGGCTCATCGTTCCTGCTTTGTCTACGGTCCCTCGGATGCATACAATCCTATAGCTTGTCTGCTCATGCCATCCTTCACCGGACCCGAAAGCCGTCCAGCTAAGTATATGTGCATCCTGCAAACCTATACACTTAAATACACATATCAAATATAAAGGTGAACTTAATTTAAATTATTTATTTAAATATTAAATATATGATCAGTCCAACATCTATTGCATTCCTGATCTTACATGCATATCGGCCAAAAAAATAATAAAAATAAAAAATAAAAATAATATTTCATCCATGATTTGATATCTGACATATTCTTTGTGCTCCAGCTTGAAATGTATGCAACTTTAATCAAAGGCCGAGGGAGGTTTAAACCCTACCTGCCTCAGGATCATTTTAATTTTTTTTATATATAATTGTTTTCTTGATAACTCCTAAGTTTCCAAATTAAATATCCCGATTAGACCGGGAGACAGCCCGGAGTCTTTTTATTTTTAGTTATTTTTTTTTAGCCTGAATTGATTATAACTTTCCCTCCCTAGCCTTAGTCCAATCACTCTATTAATGGCTCGGTCGCGACCGCAAGCTCACGATCTAGCTTACGAATTTGTGGCTACGGTGATAGTGATCTTTGGCTTGGCCACGAGCTCCGACCTGGTTGTAAATTGCAATCGTGACGATCTCATTCTCACGCCTGCTCTCGATGATCTCACAATTGCGATACACAACCTCACTGCGAATCACACTAGGCATTGAGCTTGTGGTCTAACTACGAGTGTCTTGTTTATCCTTCTTCCTATTTCTTATCCACAAAGCATCGATCCATGTGGATAAGAAAACCCAAGGCAAATCGATGCCGTGACGAGATGGAATTTTCTCATGCTCATAAAATACGAGGCTAAATGATTATAAAATAACAATATCAAAATTTCATGAAAAATCCCTATATTATTTTACTCACGACGTTCATTAGCTCCAAGTGACGCTCGCGCGTTGCACATGTTACACGAATCTTGAAGCTTGGATGACTGATCCACGCGGCGGCACGACCCGGCCATATATAATTATAGGCATTGTAAGTTCCTAATTTACAACGTCGTTTGGACAGGAACGAACGATTTTGAAGCCTGAATTTAAAAGAGGATAGAGAAATCTCGATCGTCCGTTTCAAATTGCGAAGTGAGGCAATGCCTCCCATATCCAAGTTTGATTCGCCTGTGTTAAATGTTACAGGAAACACGTCAAGAAACAAAACTATTTGACTGTGACGTAGATAATAATGCTCACGGATTGGGTCCTGTTTTGTTTAGGTCAGCAAATCATCAAACTTTCCCATCCTTTCCTTCCCTTCCCTATGCACCGCCGGCGCTTCACTTCCCCTCCTTGCTATAAATACGTTATCTTGCCCTCGTTTCGTTTTCCAGTGGAAACCCTAGCCCACCTAATACTCGACTTCGCCGGACCTTTCAGAATCGCTGCTCTCCGATGGCCAAGAAGAAGGCAGCCTCGACCGCCGCAGCAACCGCCCAGCCGTCGACTGCGCCAGCGGCGGATTCGCATCATCCTGGAGACGCGGCGAGAGACGCGCTGGAAGTGGAAAACCTCAAGACGCTGAACCGTATACTGGTCGGGAAGGCAAATGAGCGGAAGAAGAAGTTGGACGAGATATCCGCGGAAAATCAATTTACTGGCGACCTCCAGCGCGGCATTACCAGCCTCGTCGTCTCCTTCCGTCTCGCCGAGATGGCTGACGAGAGGAAGGAAGCGGAGGGGAAAGCCAGATCCACGGAGGAGGCTCTCGCTCGTTCTCGTTACGAGTCGAAGTTGCTAGACGAAGAGAAGGGTGCGATTACGAAGGCGTTGGATGCGGAAGCCAAGGGGAGGACATCGGCCCTGCTTGAACTCGAGAAAATGGAGCGTCGGGCGGAGGAACGAGAGGCAGAGATGCGGAAGGAGTTTGAGATGCTTTTGTCGAAACTTGAGCAGAGAAAGGTTAACATCCAATCCTTGGAAGCTGAGAAGGCCGCCTTGGCATTGAAGGTTAATTCATTGGAAGAAGCTTTGAGGAACGCTAGTGACACATTACAGTTAGTTTTGAAAGAGAAGGGTGAGATAGAAAAAGATTTGAAGACTGCAATCTCGCAGAAGGATGCATACAAAAGGGAATCTGAAGCGATGTCTTTGGAACTTGAAACGACTACGAAGAATATGAATCATTTTACTGGAGAATCTGCTGCTCTGAAAGAAAAGATTGTTAAGATTCACCAAGAATATGAGGAAGAAAAGTTGAATTTTATGAAGGAGATGGAAACATTGTCTGAAAGACTTCGTGGTATTGAGTGTGAAAAAGAAGGGCTCAAAACCGTGTTTGAGGCCTCAATTTGTAGTTTGCAGGGTAAGGTTTTGGAGCTTGAACCAATTGTGCAAGAAAAGAGAACTTTAGATGAGAAGTTGACTTTAGCAGATGCAGCTCTCAGAGTGGCCAACCAGCGTTTAGATTTGGTCACAGATGAACACAATGATGTCAAGAAGGCTATATCTCGGGCAATATCAGAGAGAGATCTGAGCCAGCAGAAGCTTGTGGAGGAAGAGGATAGGAAAGTTATGGCTACAAGGGAGACAGAGAGTCTGAGGAAGGAGTTTGACTCTATTGTAAAGGAAAATGGAAAATTGCAGCTTGTCATCGAGAAGCAGAAAAATGAATATGAAAAAGAGATTGATAATCTGAGGGGTGCTGTCAAAAGGATTGAAAAGGAGAAAGAGGCAACCGATGAAACACGAACTAAGCAGGATGCTGAAATCTCTGATTTGCAAAGAGAGGTTGCAGGCCTTATGTCCAATGTGTCTGACCTGAATGTTGCTAATGAAGAAGTGAAGGGCCTGCGTTTGCAGATAGAAGAGTTGGTGAAGGAAAGGGACAATGTGCATGCAGAGCTTCAAAAAGCTATGGTGTCATTCGAGATTCTTCTTGCGGAGAACAAAAGAAATAAGATAGTAAGTGACGCTTTGACTAGAGAAAATGAATCCTTGTCTATGAAGCTTAGTTGCAGCATGCAAGTAATCAAAGATATGGATGAGAAGGCCAGAGCTGCAGATGCTGAAATGTGTGATTTGCAAAGAGAGTTTGCAAAACTTATGTCTACTATATACGACCTGAATATTGCTAATGAAGAAGTGAAGGGCCTGAGTTTGCAGATAGAAGAGTTGGAGAAGGAAAGGGGCAATGTGCATGCAGAGCTTCAAAAAGCTGCGGCATCATTTGGGAGTCTTGTTGCAGAGAACAAAAGAATTAAGATAGAAAATGATGCTTTGACTATAGAAAATGAATCTTTGTTTAGGAAACTGAGTAGCAGCATGCAATTAATCAAAGAGATGGATGGGAAGGCCAGAGCTGCTGATGAAAGATTGTCAAGGGTTGTGGCCATGCTAAGGAGTACCTCAAAGATCATCAATGGTACAGAAGAAGGTAACGGGAACAATGTTGGAATAGAAATTGTCACTGAACATGAGTCATGTGAGAATATCAATGATATGGCAGGGGAATTAGAAACCATTAAGGACGTTCTCAAGTGCAGGGCTGCAAAGATAGAAGAATTGAACAGTGAAATCAAGGTTTTGCATGGATCCCTTGCAGAGGCTACGACGAAGGATGGAATTTGGACTTGGCTTTATCCTACTGTCTCTACTGTTGTTGCTGCTGTCTCCATTGCCTATGCTGCAAAGCGTTAGCTCCTGGAGTTCTGCAATCTTCTCGACCTGGAATCACTTTGGACAAATAAGTGTTGCAATCAAGCTTTTTCAATGTGCTTTCTATAACAATATCATTCTAGTAGCTCTCTTTGTTGACATATGAGCTTTTTTTTTTGTTCATCTACTTTGACATGTTTAATGACTTATGAGATTCTGATACCGATATAGTTCGTAAGTAGCCCAAGACACATTTGAAAAGAAATAAATTTCTGGTATTGTGTTCAAGAGACTTTGCGCTTGTTGTCACTACATTACTGTATCAGCTATGATTAAGGCAATGATCTCTTCTGTCTCACTATAGTCTCCTTTCTTGTAATCCTAGTCCTCTTTATGTTTGACATTTGATGAATTATGGCTTATCTACTACATCTCATTACACAGAGTGATCACATGCCTACCTATGAATGCATATTACCTCAAGTTTTTGAACAACTTCCCAGTCACCTAGAATGTCAATCTTTCACACAGATGAAACACTTTGTATTATATGCGCATCATATCGAGTGATTAGGAATCAACTTGGATCATTCACTCAACATAGGAAATTATATCTCTAATTTATAGATTTGTAAACTCAATAGTTTCAGAAAGCACGGTGAATTATGATAGAGAACATGTGGTAGCACTGTACTAGGTATTAAAGGCTAATAGTAGAATGATTTAAGCTGCTTACCACCTCATGGATGCAGACACACTTGCCACGGGATCCTGAAAGGCATGAAGCATTTTAAAGCATAAATATGAATAATTACCTTGTCTTGATAGCAAGAGTATCTAATCAATGGATGTAAGTATAAGTTTTGATTGACATACCAAACTATGTATAGGTGAGAAATATACACTGTTAAAAATTGATAAAAGGGCTCTTGGATTGGGTTGATGAGCCGTCCATTGGCAGCGTTTCGTGATTTATCCTGGTGGTTGATGAAAAATTTTCATAGGAGTCTACCTTTAGAATTAAATTGGATATCTAATATCATACAAAAAAATGAGCAATGATAGAGAGTGAAAATGGGAGAGTGAAAACCATAATGAATGATGTGGCATGACGTGACACTTTACATGCACACGTCCGATTATCGTTTGGACACCATCGTCGGTTTTCGGCCACCGCCCCGAATCATACTATAGCCTAGGGGGCACGGTGAACCCGTTGGAGATCATGCATGCAAGGCGCCACGTCATTCACTATGATTTTCACTCTCCCAATCATTATTCAAAAAAAAAATAATAAGGGCTCTTGGACTTCCAAAAACAGCATTTCCATGATAAGGAACCACATTTTAATATTTACGTTCGGCGGTTACAATGTGTTTTATAGTGACAATCTCATCCATTGAGTGGTACTTATAACCTTTAGGGGGCCCAAATCCATTATTTTGAAGTCACACTTGAGCTCATTGGTGAAAAAAGGGCTATTAGTTTTCACTAATGATGACAAGGACCTGCCACTTAATTAAAGTTCTCTCTTCGTCCCCATGTAGACTTAAAAAAATTCAAGTTGTTTTCTAAGTAAGAAATTATATTTAAAGTTTCACCATCAATTTAGTGGAAAATATTGTTCCTTTTTACATTTAAAAAATTGAAACTCAAATAAAATAAATAAATATTTTTTAGAATTATTTTACGACATTCGTATTTGTTTTTATTTTCTAATAATTTGATTATGAATCCTATTAAATCAATTTTTTTAAAAAATTCATTTAACTTTTTTATGAATAATTGGAATCATTATTATTCTTTTTTATTGGCTAATAATATGGAAATGACTAAAATTTTATAGGGGAAAAAAATAAAATGATTTGTTTGATAGAAGCGGGCTCTAAGGCGTTATTGTGAGTCCAGTGTAAACCGGCCTGGTATCTTTTCACCGTTGAAAGTGGGAGGGTTGGATTGCTCTGTGAAACCAGTTGGATTGCTCTGTGAAACCAGCCTGGTCAGTTACCCTCCGCACTACGAATCGGCGAATCAAGTTTCGCTCAATTCTGCCGAGTCACAATCAACTTGAAAAGGCAGGCCGACAATTATACGTTGGATCCACGACCCAGAACCTTGTATCATCATCCAAATCATCCATAGCCTCCGCTTGGACCACAAACTGGCGCTGGCCAGCTCGGCGATCGAGGAGCTAACAACCACCCATATAAAGGCAGTAAGACAATTCGAATTTAACAATGTGGGATTAAAAGAGTTCGTTCGGATTGGTTCACTTGAGTCGGTCGACAATCCGGACGGAAGAAGAGACGTCGCTTAGCGGCGCCGAGCGCCGGGTGGCAGGTGGTGGCGCTGGCCTTAGTCTATTGCCATGGCTGACGGAGGTGGCGTTGGCCGAGGAGTACAAGTGAAAAAGCCAGGGAAATAAGGAAATGATAACTAACATGTTATTTTATTAATTAATATCTAATTATAAGGAAAATAAGGAAATGACAACTAAAATAAAGTAATATTTTCGTTAGGACGACTTTAAAAATCTAAAATTTATAGCAAATTAATATTATTAACTACGAATAATCTCTTTAAATATTGATATAGATTTTTAAAAATTTTAAATTCATCTTCTAAATTATTTTATTTTATTATAAATTTAGGTTGTTACATTCATGATAATCCTTTAAATTTATCCATATTTTATTTCAAATTTTTTGGAATTTAATTTTCTCTATTTGTTAAATTTTCTATCTTTTTTAATAGCTAAGTACGAAACAAAATTTAAAAAGAAAAATAAAAATTTTAAAAATCTATTTGATAAATCTAGATAAGTTAGTTTCGGTCCAAATTTTATCCAATGGGCTCGTATGATTTTTTTGTTTCTCACTGTGCTAAACAAATTCTTGATTCATAACTCGAATCAATTTAGAAAAATTATTTTAAAAATTCAATCTTCTTTAGTTTTAGCTCGTCGTAATATATGAATCTATACACCTTTGGAGCACTAAGATGACGATATTTGGACGAAAATAAAAATAATTAACGAGATTTGATTATGTTGAATTTCGAAAATTTTATTTGCAAAAAAAATTCTTATAAAATATATTGTAATTAAAGATCGAATTATGATTACCTGAGATAATAATTAATCGTCCTTATTTGTATTATAGAACACCAAAAGTGTGATGTTTTGATGAAATTAATATCAAAATGATAATGCTTTGATCTAAGTAGCATCAAGGTGATAATATTTTAATGAACTTAATACTGAGGTGGTGATACTTTGAACAAAGTAACACTAACTAAGAAAGAGATGGTTTAATTTCTTTTTAATTTTTAATTGTTCTACTTTACAAATATTATTAGAATTAGGTGTGCCCTTAGGTAAAAATTAAAATATGGTACTCTTTTAAAAAATTCAAACAATATATTTAAAAATAGAGGAAAGATGTTGTAAATTTTTATATTTAGAATAAAATTGAATTTTAATTCTTTAATGTAAATTAAAGAATTCAAATTAATTATGAAGGAAAATGATTGATATTTACACTAATGTAAGATTTAATTATCGTTACGCAAATAAAGAATCAATTACTATTTATTTCTCTCCATGTTCTCGACGATTGAGGACATTGTCCCATTGTGTCATTCAAATTTAGCTTAGTTTGTATTCCATTTCATTCTAATTCAGTTAGGTTATTGATCGGGAGGATAATCGTAGACTATCACATGACATAGGAGATCATCGGAAGAGGAGGAACACCATGTATCTCATTTTATTTTAATGGGAATTGAAGATATTGCCTCCACATCATCCGAAGTTGAAGAAGGAAAGAGCTCAAGTAAGGATGAAGGAAGCTCAAGTGGAGGGGGAGGCTCAACCTCAAATTCGGATGTCTCGGTAAGTGAGGTATACAATCTACCCACTACTACTTTAGTTAAAATAATTTCTAGCACAAATGATGACTTGTTTAAAGCTAGAAAGAAAATCAAATATTTGAAAAATAAAATTTGCATGCTAAATGAAAAAATAGAATCCATGACACTTAGGGATAACATGTTTGCTTACTCTTCTTCTAGTTTAAATAATTCGTGTTTAGAAGAGGAAAATAAGAAATTAAGTAAAAAGGTGGATAACTTTAGTAAAACTCCTAGGAAATTTGAAATTGACTCTAATACCCTAAACATAGTTATTAAGAGCCAAAGTGGAAGTTTTAAGAAAGCAGGTTTAGGATATAAGGACTCTAGCAATGAAAAGACCTATCATTGTCTACTAGCTAGAGAACAATCAAAAACTAAAATCCTATAGAAAATGGATTCCCAAGGAATATTTGGTCAACCAAATTAGAAAACATTTCTATTATGTGCCAAAATCAATCCTCAAGGGTTAGAGGATTTAGGTTTAGTCAACCCTGTTTGTTAAATTTTAAATTTTTGAACAATGGTTGACTTGTGACCTTGAGGGGAAGCATTTAGCCTAAATACAATTCATGATCAAAGGGCTAAGTAGGGATTACCTTAGTACATCTCATAATGACTTGATTTATACATTTATTTATACATATGAAATGTTAGGATGATCTTCATAATTCACATGTGCTTATGATATTTTGATTATTATCAATTGTATCACTTTAGTAATAATAGACAAACTATGAGGAAAGCAAATATTTAATTAATAGACATCTTGCCTATAGATCATAGTTGGGCATTTCAAGTTCCCACGGGATCGACTGATGGTTAGTGTGTGGGTATTGCCAGCATGAGGTTTGGGGGTCAAAACTTGACAAAGTCGATGTGCCCTCCCTCCCCACGCACTAGTCACAGCATCCTAGCTAGTAGCCCTCGTGATTTACCTCCTTCGTGTTGACCCTGAGATGAGTTAGCAGGGGTGCTGGGGGCAAGCGAATCGTCGTTTTTGCCAACATAGTTGGATATTTCAAATGTTTTAAAAATAATTATGTGTTTTATTTTCTATAGTATAGATTTAAAAAAACACATGGTTTCAAAACTACGACTTGATTTTGATTCAAAATTGAAGACTTTTAAGGGTTTTGAGTTTTGGTAAAAAATTTAAAAATATTTGAACTTTTCATGAAAAAATATTTTCCCCCTGTTAGAGGATATCAAATGAAATATGTTTACAAAATTTTATGATTTTTTAAATTTTTTGGAATTTTTTATGTATTTCTGAAATTCAGCTCAACGGAGCTAATTTCCTGGACTGGTACAGAAACTTGAGGATCGTCCTCAAGCAAGAACGAAAGTTGTATGTCCTAGAGCAACCTCTTCCAGAAGCACCCGCCACTACCGCTACTCGTGCGGAAAAAGATACTTACAAGAAGCATCAAGATGATGCACTCGATGTATCATGCCTCATACTTGCCACCATGAACTCTGAGCTTCAGAAGCAACATGTGAACATAGATGCACATGATATGGTTGAGTACCTAAAATAACTATATCAAGGGCAAGCTAGGCACGAGCGATTTGAGGTGTTTAAGGTCCTATTTGCATGCAAGATGCAAGAAGAAACTCCCGTAGGAACTCACGTACTTAAGATGATTGGGCATATCAAGAACCTTGAAAGATTGGAATTTCCACTGGGCCAAAAATTGGTTGTTGGGACCTTGTTGTTTAGCTAGAGGGGGGGGGGGGTGAATAGCTACTTGTTGATTTTCTTCCTACACGTGTTAGCAAGCGCAAGCTGAAATCTCAAATATAAAATAAAACAATGCTAACACAAACCGTTTACGTGGTTCGGAGATAAAGCTCCTGCTCCACGGCTGTTCATAAGGTGGACAATCCCTATCCGTCGGTGGATGACTCCCAGTAAGACCTCCGGCTAGCTCGTGTAGCTCCTTGTGGGTGGAGAAACCTCACCACAACCCGCAACACTCTTCTGAGCACTTAGACTACTAATTAGCCTTTAACCAAAGCCAACTTCGTCAAGAACTCTCAGCCAAAACCGAGCTCTCTTAAATAGAGCTCTTTGCTGAAATGATCGTTACCAGTCGACTAGTCAAGCACCAGTCGACTAGTCCCACTTGGATTCGAACGTTACAGCCCAACGTTTTTATTCCAGCCGCCATCAATCGATTGATCCAAGGATCTGTCGACTGATCTTTCTATGGGCGTCATCAGTTGACTGATCCAAGCATCAGCTGACTGATCTAAGCATCAGTCGACTGGTCCACCCCTAAACCTAAGGGTTCCCATCCCGAGTACAATTCTCTCAGCACTCGAACCCTAGGATTTCCCGAGTATAATTTTCTCAGCACTCGAACCCTCATGACTTAGCTGACTCTTCATCCAACAGTCTCGATCTGTTGTCTGCAAGCCCTCTTCGACTTTGGCTCTCGTCCTTCGGATGCATGCAAGCTCACGGCTCGTCTCCCCATGTCATCCTTCGCGTATGCCTCGAAGTCCGCTTCCCTCGGCTCATCGTCCCTACTATGTCCACGGTCCTTCAGATGCATGCAAGCCCACGACTTGTCTCCCATGTCATCCTTCACCGGTCCCGAAGCCGTCCAACTAAGTCCATGTGTATCCTGCAAGACCTGCACACTCAGATACACATATCAAACACAAGGGTGAACCTAACATAAACCTTTTGCCCAAATATCAAAACATATGGTCACTCCGGACCATAGATTGCCCCAACATTGGCCACGGACCTTATCCTGCAATCGTTGTCAGAAGGGTACAGTCAATTTGTCATGAACTATAACATGAATGAAATTGACAAGTCATTGCCTGAGATACTCAGCATGTTGAGAACTACTAAACTCAATCTTAAGAAAACCAAGACCAATAATGTACTGATGGTACAGAAGGGCAAAGGCAAATGGAAGCCTAAGGGCAAGGGTAAGACCCAAGCCAAAGACAAGGCCAACTCTACTGCACTGAAGGCCAAAGGTGGGGTGTCTAAGGAAGGGACCTACATCCACTGTGGTGAGACCGAACATTGGAAGCTGAATTGCAAAATCTACCTAGAGGAAGTAAAAAGTGTTGAGAAAATTTGTGGTCCGGAGTGACCATGTGTTTTGATGTTTGGGCAAAGAGTTTAAGTTAGAGTTTGTTGTTGGACTAACATGTGTATGTGAGTGTGCAGGTTTATAGGTACACATGAACTTGGTTGATGTCTTCAGGTGACGGATGTCATGGAGGCAAGCTGGAGGCTTGTGTGCATCCGAGGGACCGTGGATAGCAGGGACGATGAGCCGAGGGACACGGACTTAGAGGCATACATGAAGGATGGCATGGAGGCAAGCTGGAGGTTTGCATGCGCATCCGAGGGACGAGGGCCGAAGATGAAGAGGGTGTGAAGGCAACAGTCGAGGCTGCTGGTGAAGAGTCGACCAGGTTGTGAGGGTCCTAGTGTGAGTCGTTGTGCTCGGGAACTAAGCTGGGAGGGTTCGACTGCGGAGTGAAATGTACTCGGGAAGTGTAAACCTAGGCTTAGAAAGGGACCAGTCGACTGCCCTGGGAGCAGTCGACTGGTAGCGGCTAGTGAGCTGGCAGAATTCAAATGTTGGGGTTATCAACGGTCGAATCTGAGTGGGGGCAGTCGGCTGTCCTGGGAGCAGTCGACTGCCAACGAGGGTTTCCAACTTGAGTTCTATTTAAAGAAAACTCGATTTGGGCTGGGATTTTTGGCGAAATATGCTTGGGTAGAGTAGATTAGTAGCCTTTGGTGCTCAAGGATTGTCGAGGTGCTGTGGCGAGGCTTCTCCACCCACAAGAAGTAACAAGGGCTAGTCGGAGGTTATCCGGGGAGTGATCCATCGAAGGATTCTTGGATTAGTCACCCTTAGGGGTGGATACCAAGTAAATCTCTCTTGTTAGCATTGTTTATATTGTTAGTTTTTTTTATTGTATATTCCGCTTGCACAACTAACCATGTAGGAAGAAAGAGTTCAAAAATCGCTATTCACCCCCTCTAGCAACCGGATCGATCTAACAAGTGGTATCAGAGCGAAGGACCGCTCTCATTGGACTAATCGCGAGGGAGCATAAGCTAGAGGAGAAAACGATGGAAGACAAATTTGGGGATGATATCTACACTCCACCGCCCTACGACCATGAGGATTTCAGCTATTGGAAAGCAAGGATAGAGACATGGTTTGAAATGGAGTGGGATCTTAGGATTGCGCTTAAAGAGCCCTTCGAAGTTCCAAAGGATAAACACGGAAAGAAGCTTCGTCCTAGATATTGACTAAGGAGCAACAAGAAAAAGCTAGGGTCAATGAGAAGGTAATTAGTATTTTGATAAATATTTTGCCTAATAATATTTTGAGTTGTGTAGGTGAATATAAAGATGCATGTGAGTTGTGAAAAAGATAGAAGAATATCATGAAAAACCTACACAAGCCAAAATAGTGGAAGAGTCAAAAGAAATGTATTCAATGGTCCAAGAAAGGGGAAAAGGAGATGAAGTATCAACATCATCAATTGAAATGGTACAATCAACTGAGGAGTCATTCATCGTATCAAGAGAAGAAGAGGAGGTGTCAACGTCAAGGATTGAGGCGGAGGAAAGACCCTGAACCATGCCGGAACAAGAGGAAACATTCACTTCATCCAAGGTTGAAGAAGAAGTCAACCTAGCCTCCACCTCCACCAAAGCAAATAAAAAGGACCATATCACATGCTTTGGATGCAATGAAAAGGGGCACTACAAGGACAAGTGCCCACCAGGTAAAAAGAAGGTAAAATCTTAACCCATTTCGAAATCTCTTAAATCTAATGTGGGTTGTAGGATTGGAGAAGCCCAAGAGAAAAGAAGGAAAATTAGATGCTTCACATGTGGAGAGCTAGTGCACTACCACACCAAGTGCCCGAAGAGAGGTGAAATCAAGAAAATGGAGCATCTAAGAAGATGGGAGAAGGAGGAAAGAAAGAAGAGAAGAAGCTCATAACAAGGAGGGACTATAAGGGTAAGGGAGGTAATTCCTAACCCTAAGTTAAAATGTAATTCTAATTTAAGTTCCTCCATGCATATTAAAAATAGTGATAATTATTCCTTCATGCATGCTAGAATCAATGAAAGATGCTTACTTGTTCCAAATTTTGGATTTAAATATAATGATAGGAATAGGAGTAACAAGGTAGATCGAAACCCTAGGAAAAACATGCATCATGATAGACCTAAGACTTTTGTACTAAGGATCAAGGCATTAACCCCAAGAAGGGGAGACACATGCCTAGGAAGACGGGTAGGTCTAAGAATGTCCAAAGTGGACATATGGACTCAAAGGTTAAAAACTTAGAAAGGGAAAATCAAGCCTTGAGGGCAAGGCTTGATAAATTAGAAAAGACCCTAGAAAGATTCAAGGTTGGATCTAAGGGTTTAGATATGGTGTTGGGGAGTTTAAACCCCAACTATAATAGATCAGGTTTAGGATACCGATCTAAGACCTCCAAGACCAATGGAAAGAAATATGCTGGGGAAGCATATAATCATGGCAAGAAGGAGAGGTCCAAGAATGGCAAGGGGGTGTCATTCAAAGGGAAAGAAAATGACTTAACCAATGACAAGGTGTCTAAGGTTAAGAGAGTTCATTTGGTAGGCCAAGAATTATCGAGGGCTCACCGGTGTGGTCTAGTATGGATTGAGTCACCTAGGGAGGTGGCTAGAACTCAGAGCTCAAGGGGGAGCTCTAGGAGTCTTTGAGGTCCATAGTAAATGGATCTCAAGAGATGGGACCTCTAAGAAGTCTAGGTGGACTAGGAAATGTGCCAAAGGGTTGGAAGACTTGGGTAAGTCTTAATCCTAGGGAATTAGCACATTAAAAGGAATTTTAGGGAGAAAAAAGATGAAAATAGGATTATATTTGATAAAATTAAGGTTTAATATGTGAATACCATATAATTCAATGATAAAAATGAACTATGATCAAGGATAAGAAGAAACATTGAGAAGAAACTACAATTAGGACTTTTGGGAAAAGCTTAAAGGATACAATTTAGGAGAAGTTGAGTTTCGTGTCAATCTTGGGATTTGGAGTACATTTGTTTGGAAACATATTTTTTCCAAGTAGATATAGGCTCCACAAATCTCTCTATGAAATTTCAGATTTTTTGGAGATTTGTGGAATTATTTAAACATTTCTGAAATTGGACTGAAAACCTGAAATTCAAGTATCAGTCGACTGCCCCCCAGGGCAGTCGACTGATCTCAGCCTAGAAACATTATGTGAGTTTTGGCAGTCGACTACTCCAAGGGCAGTCGACTGATCCATAAGGGGTAGAGTAAAAGGCATATTGGCTGATCAGAAATTGCAATATTGAAATTATAGGAAAGTGTCATGCTATCTTGTGAGATTTTATGTCATGATCTGATATTATATGGTTTGAAAGTCATTAGATGATATTGAATAATAAATTTTTGGTGAATGAAAGGATATGGAAGTCTTCCATAGGTATCTAGGATTAAGAGGTAAAAAGGGAGAATTAAGGACAATTCCATGTGTCGAATTATAATGGTTAGCCTTGTCAAACACATGGAATTATAGATGGATTTGAAAATTGATACAAAATGTCAATCTTTTGAGGAAACAAAGGATGTACCAAAAGTCAAGCACATTTGTGATTTTCATGAAATCATATGTTTCTAGGATAGGGTATATCCTAGCAAATGTGCTTGTAAACTCTTAGATTGTTCAAGGTTTTGTTGAGTTCTTTTTGGCACTAGGGATAAGGTTGCTTGGGAGCAATCCTTTAATGGTGTCCAAGGGGAAAGAACATGAAAGTTAATTGGGTAGAACTTGACTTGGTGGTATGGTGTTAAGTTGGGTAGAACTTCACCTTGATAAATTGAAAATTGGGAGAAGACATAGGTTAAGGGGGAGGTTGTCTCCTAGTTGCCTTAGTTTTCATAAGAAATTTTTGAATTTTGTGTCAAACGTGAGAATAGTGATAGATACATGGTTGGATGTATTTTTCCCAAGTAGGTATGGGTACCACAAACCTCTCCGTAAAATTTGGAAATTTTTAGAGATTTGTGAAATTAGTTATGCATTTCTGAATTTGGGGTCAGAAATGTTGAAATCTGATATTCAGAGTATCAGTCGACTACCATGGGGGGCAGTCTACTGGTCAGGGCTGGTGTGAGTATCCAGCAGCTGACTTGTGTCCAAATGATTAAAAATAAGTGTATGGGGGTCTAGTACACTGTGTTTAGGATCATTGGGAATTAAAAGAATCAATAATTGGGATCTCTTTGATGTTAGGCAAAGGGGGAGAAGTGTTGGGTTTAAGTGGAAAACCAAACACACTTTTACGGGAAACCCTAGGTTTAGGGGGAGCTGAGATTAAGGGGGAGCATGGTTGCTCCATTTTTGGCGTAAGGGGAACCTTGGAGAGGTTCTTAAAAAGTCTTTGTAAGTCCAATATAGGGGGAGCTTGGGAAGAGCCTTAAAAATCTCGTTTTCAGAAAATTCCTAACTTGGAGGGTTAGGTGTGGGACGTCTAGGAATAGGATCCATGTATGCATTGCATATGCATTGGCGGTGTAAGTCCAAGGTGGAGCATTGGCAATGTAAGTCCAAATGTTTATTTAACATTGTTATTGCTATTGACTACTATTTGGTTTTCCTAACTTAAACGTTTGTCAAACATCAAAAAGGGGGAGATTGTTGAGGCAATCTGTGGTTCGGAGTGACCATGTGTTTTGATGTTTGGGCAAAGGGTTTAAGTTAGGGTTTGTTGTTGGACTAACATGTGTATGTGAGCGTGCAGGTATACAGGTACACATGGACTTGGTTGATGTCTTCAAGTGAAGGATGACATGGAGGCAACCTGGAGGCTTGTGTGCATCCGAGGGACAGTGGATACCAGGGACGATGAGCCGAGGGATGCGGACTTCGAGATGTATGTGAAGGATGGCATGGAGGCAAGCTGGAGGTTTGCGTGCGCATCCGAGGGACGAGGGCCGAAGATGAAGAGGGCGTAAAGGCAACAGTCGAGGCTACTGGTGAAGAGTCGACCAGGTTGTGAGAGTCCTAGTGTGAGTCGTTGTACTCAGGAACTAAGCTGGGAGGGTTCGAGTGCGGAGTGAAATGTACTCGGGGAGTGTAACCCTAGGCTTAGTAAGGGACCAGTCGACTGCCCTAGGAGCAGTCAACTGGTAACGGCTGGTGAGCTGGCAGAATTTGAACGTTGGGGTTGTCAACGGTCGAATCTAAGTGGGGGCAGTCGACTGCCCTGGGAGCAGTCGACTGCCAGCGAAGGTTTCCAGCTTGAGTTCTATTTAAAGAGAACTCGGTTTGGGCTGGGATTTTTGGCGAAATCTGCTTCGGTAGAGTAGATTAGTAGCCTTTAGTGCTCAGGGATTGTCGAGGTGTTGTGGCGAGGTTTCTCTACCCATAAGGAGCGACAAGGGCTAGTCGGAGGTTATCCGAGGAGTGATCCACCGAAAGATTCTTGTATTAGTCACCCTTAGGGGTGGATACCAAGTAAATCTCTCTTGTTAGCATTGTTTACATTGTTAGTTTTTGTTTTATTGTATATTCTGCTTGCGCAACTAACCGTGTAGGAAGAAAGAGTTCAAAAATTGCTATTCACCCCCTAGCAACCGGATCGATCTAACAAAAAGGAAAAGAAGTAAGACTTCTGCCTCAGGTATTTTTGTTATAGAAGTCAATCTATCTATTTCTTCTTCTTGGGTATTAGATATCGATTGTGCATCTCACATTTGTACTAATGTGTAGGGCCTTCGAAGAGCTAGATCGTTGACAAAGGGCGAAGTGGACCTACGGGTAGGCAATGGCGCAAGAGCTGCTGCTATAGCTATAGGAACATATTCCTTGTCTTTGCCCACTGGGCTTATCTTAGAACTAGAGGAGAGTTTTTATGTACCTGCACTAACTATGAACATAATTTCTGTATCTTGTTTGGATAAGAAAGGTTTTTCATTTATCATAAAGGACAAATGTTGTTCTATAATGTTAAATGACATATTCTATTGTAGTGCACCACTTATGAATTGACTCTATGTTATAGACTTAGAGAACCCAATCTATAACATAAATACCAAATGGTTCAAACCAAATGATTTGAACCAAACGTATCTCTTGCATTGTCACTTAGGTCATATAAATGAGAGTCGCATATCCCAACTCCATAAGGATGGATTACTGGACTCATTTGATTTTGAATCATATGAGACATGTGAATCTTGTCTTCTAGGCAAGATGACCAAGACTCCATTTAGTGGACACGGCGAAATAGTGACAGACTTGTTAGGACTCATACATACTGATGTATGTGACCCTTTCAATGTCACAGCTAGAGGAGGCTATTAGTACTTCATCACTTTCACTGATGATGTCAGTAGATACGTCTATGTGTATCTCATGAAACACAAGTCGGAATCCTTTGAAAAGTTTAAAGAATTCAAAAGTGAAGTACAAAATCAACTTGGCAAGAATATTAAGATGCTTCGATCAGATCGAGGTGGTGAATACCTTAGCTAAGAGTTTCGTGACCATCTAGCTGAGTGTAGAATCATATCTCAACTCACTCGACCTGGAACACCACAGTGGAATGGTGTGTCCGAGCGGAGAAATCGTACTCTATTAGATATGGTACGATCGATCATGAGTCAGACAGATCTTCCTACTTCCTTCTGGGGATTCACTCTAGAGACAGCTCTTTTCACACTTAACCGAGATCCATCAAAGGCCGTCATAAAAACACCATACGATATGGACTGGGAAGAGTCCCACGATGCCTTTTATGAGGATTTGGGGTTGTGAAGCTTACGTTCGACGTCAAGTCTCAGATAAACTAGGACCCAAATCTGATAAATGATATTTTATAGAATATCTCAGGGAAACGAAGGGATATTACTTCTACAATCCGACTCTAAGCAAAGTGTTTATCACTAGAAATGACGATTTTCTAGAAAGAGAGTTTATTTCTAGAAGAAATAGTGGGAGCAAAATCCATCTTGAAGAAGTTCAAGATGCAGATAGTACGGAGGTCTTGATGGACATTGAACAGGCACCACAAGATGTTATGGATCATGAGATTGTTGCACAAGAAGTTGTGGAGCAACAACCTGTTCAAGTAGACCAACCTATTCGCAGATCTGATAGGATACGTCGTCAGTCTGAAAGATATTCATTTCTCTTTGCCTACCATGATGACGTTATGCTTGTTGAGTTAAACGAACCTACATCATATCAAGAAGTTGTGATGAGACCAGATTCTGAGAAATGACTAGAGGCCATAAGGTCTGAAATGGAATCCATGTATACTAACCAAGTATGAACTTTAGTTGATCCACCTGAGGGGATTAAACACATTGGGTGTAAGTGGGTCTTTCAAAGAAAGACTGACATGGATGGTCTTATGCATACCTATAAAGGGTGGTTGGTAGCTAAAGGTTTCAAGTAGATTCATAGTATCGACTATGATGAAACATTTTCACCAGTTGCGATGCTTAAGTCTATTCGGATCATGCTTGCTATTGCAGTTTACCATGATTATGAGATTTAGCAGATGGATGTCAAAACCGCATTCCTAAATGGGAATCTACTCGAGGATGTGTACATGACACAGCCTGAGGGTTCTGTAGATCCAGAGCATGTTGGAAAGGTATGTAAGTTGCAAAGGTCCATTTATGGACTAAAGCAAACTTCTCGAAGATGGAATCTTCGATTCGATGATGCAATCAAAGCGTTTGGTTTCATCAAGAATGAAGATGAACCCTGTGTCTACAAGAGGGTTAGTGGGAGCACAGTTATCTTCCTAATTTTGTATGTGGATGACATACTCCTCATTGGAAATGATATCCCTTCACTACAGTCTTTGAAGATGTGGCTAGGGAATTGTTTTTCAATGAAAGACTTAGGTGAATCAGCCTATATCCTAGGAATCAAGATCTATAAAGATAGATCTAAGAGATTGCTTGGCTTAAGTCAAAGTACATATGTTGACAAGGTGCTTAATCGTTTTGTCATGTAGAATTCCAAGAAAGGATTTCTGCTGATGTCACATGGTGTGAATCTTTCGAAGACTCAATGTCCCTCTTATAAGGAGGAGAGAAACTGCATGGATCAGATTCCTTATGTATCCGTTATAAGATCTATCATGTACGTCATGCTTTGTACTCGTCCAGATGTCTCGTATGCTTTGAGCATGACGAGCAGATACCAGTCAGATCTAGGTGAAAGTCACTGAACAACTATCAAGAATACTCTTAAGTACTTACGAAGGACGAAAGAATATTTCTTGATATTTGGAGGCAATGAGGAGCTAGCTGTAAAGGGTTACAGTGACGCAAGCTTCCAAACCGACAGGGATGATTTCAGATCGCAGTCAGAGTATGTATTTTGCTTGAATGGTAGCGCTGTGAGCTGGAAGAGTTTGAAGCAGGACACATTCGTAGATTCTACAACAGAAGCCGAGTATATTGCTATGTTTGATACAGCAAAAGAGATTGTTTGAACCCGAAAATTTATTACAGAGCTTGGTGTGATTCCTAGCATATCAGACCCGATAGACCTCTATTGTGACAACAATGGAGCTATTGCACAAGCTAAAGAACCTCGCTCTCATTAGCGGACCAAACACATACTACGGCGCACTAGTTCTAGTGGGAGATTGTTAGTAGGAGCTCTAGAGTCAATTATGTGATGATTAACTAGGGACCTTTTGTATTATATTCTATCATTAATAAAGGCATGTTTGGTTATTATACTTACTTTATATTCGTGTCAATTATGTGATGATTAACTAGTAGGAGCTCTAGAGTCAATTATGTGATGATTAACTAGGGACCTTTTGTATTATATTCTATCATTAATAAAGGCATGTTAGTAGGAGCTCTAGAGTCAATTATATGATGATTAACTAGGGACCTTTTGTATTATATTCTATCATTAATAAAGGCATGTTTGGTTATTATACTT